>PNEQ01099902.1:100691-125579 GCA_003012365.1 Medauroidea extradentata | reverse complement strand
CTTTGTACCTGAATTTAATTGTTTTATATGGGTCTTTTTAAAAGATTTTCCAAGATGCAAATATCTTGTGCCCACAAATAAATTACGAAACTTAAAAATTAATTTTTTTCTATGTCTGTGATAACATCCCTCAAATTTTTGCACCTGTAAAATCTGTCTCCATCTTTTATTAATTGAACATCCATATTGGGTTTCAGGGACTCCAAGCGATGACTATGCTATTTTATTTGTTAAATGTATGTGTTAAAGTTTAATTCAGGTTTCTATTATTTAGTTTCCCGATTATGGGTAGTATTTTCTCACTTACAGCAACGTGAAGAAGTCATTATTTTGATCACTTTTGAGGAGCTTGTAAATCACGTTTTTAATTAACAAGCGGCGTTTTTTAAATCATAGTAATACAGTTTGAAGTGTGTCTTAATTTAGTAGATAAACTCATTGGAAACATTTTCCATAGTTACACAAGAAAAAATACTTTCCTTATCACGCTATATCATGTCTCGCGCGTCTGGTCCACTAGCTCTTTAAGGGGACCGTAGCCAGATTATTCGAAAACTGCAGATCGCACATGAATCATGTCTGCTTAGGAACGTTACACGTGAGTGTGTCCATTTCAAGTCCACCACTCCTCATTAAAGCATGTTTTATAGCGGGCGAAAATGTGCAAATGGGGAGTTTTTGTGACCTATTAATCTTGGCCACGGCTGTAGAAGAACAGGTCTGGACACTCGCTTGGAAACTTGACCCATTTGTTGTTTGGCTGCAGTTCACCAATTTACAGAGAGTGTTGCACGTCTTTGGCGCTACAATCAAGGGCGGTCAGGCTCAAACTCCGCCCACTTCCCTCCCACTTTTTTCCAGTGTTTACATTATTAGAATAAACAATTTCTCAAAAACGTATTTTTCATCAATTTATAAAATACTTCCTTCGATCACAATCCTAAAGCATGGCTCCAGCAATCTTTATTTACTTTATAATGTAAACACTGGAAAAAAGGGCGGAGTCCAGACCTGTACTTCTACGACCGTGATTTTGACGCAGAATATTTCAATAGGCATAGACGTGTACAGTTTAATTTTATCTTCAATAACATGCTTTAAAATGGCAGGGTCACCACTGAAAGTCTCATGCTGGCGCGTTTCCGGATTTGTGCCTGTGTTGCTCTCAGCTAAGCTGCAGCAGCCTGGAGCCAAGCGAGTAATGTTAAAATACCACCACTTATTTAAGAGTTTAGAAAGATTTTGCTGCCGGAGTCAAATCACCAACTACTTCTGATCTTGTCCAAGGTCGAACTTCCAGGCAGGCCGCGGAATTTTCTGGCGTAATTTGAATTTAATCTATGGCGTGTCAAGCAAAATATACCCCTGCAGGTGACTATTAGTAATATAGAAAATGTTGAATATGGTTCGCTTTTAACTTAAATAACTCTGTTGCAAGGATTTTTGCAGGTAGGATTAACTGTCCAGTTTTATAATGAGATCATTTGACAGGTATTACCCCGTTATAAATGTTAACTGGTGTTTGGTTGAAAACCGTACCAACAAGCTACATTTAACTATATAGACTGTGCATGATAAAGTGAGCTCTTTTGAAGTGATACTTTTTTCTTTCAATCAATTTGCCTAATTCCCCCACTTCTTCATAGAGACATAGATTTGTTAGCAATACACATAGTATTTATATTCTACAGTAATTCAGAGATAACGTCTGGGTCAACAAAAAAATACACATTTAAACGATTAATCTTTACATGACTGTCTTCTAAAGCGCCCGTTTTATCGTGAACGGCCTATAGCTGACCTGGACTACACTACAGATACGTCCTTAGGTAAACTGCGTCTGTGTGAGTGAAGCACAAAAAACATGTAGCGAAAAGGATTTTGCTGGACGGCGAATGTAATGGACTATCACCTCTATGCCCAAACAAGCCAAGCCAGCCATTTGGCGTGCAAGTCTTGAATACAATTCTATTTCCTACGGGACTTCAAGTTATGACCAAATATCTTTAACTGCGGGAAGAGAAGTGTAATGCAAGTCCAATGCACGTTTCAGTTTTTTTTTATCAGGTTGGTATATCCATACATACGGCAAATTGAAAATACGTTGGCTGTTTCCGAATAGTGCCTTGAAGGATCCTTCGCACCCTCGCATTCTTGAAAAGTGCATCATGAAGGATGTGGCCATTTTTTATTCGTGTCCGAAATTCTGCCGAGGATCCAAGATGCACCCTTCCACACATCCTTGGCTCAAGGATGCGTGGCTAGCATCTTTACGCCCTTGCGATAGTAATTTGTTTGAATTGGGAATTCGGAAGGTATGTTTATACACAAATGCACCCTTACCGCGAAGGATGCATTGCTGTGAAGGCTGCGAGGATTCAAGGATCCGAGGATTAATCCTACGAATTCGGAAACAGCCGTTATTTATTCAAGGGTCGGAAAATTACTTTCCTAATAACTGTGCAGAACTCTTAAACAAACAGGGATGTAGTTTAAAATGTTTATTTCGTATATACTCATGGTACTAGGAAAATGTATCTACTCCTACAAAACTGTAAAACATTTTACAGCAGTACCATCAGAACTGATATAATCGCAGATCGCTGTAACATATTTTCAGCGTTGATATAGAGGCGACATTTGACTCAGGTGAAAATCCACAAGTTTGTCCCGATTTTTAAGAAATTGGTTGGTAGAAAGAAGGAGCGACTTGCAGCAGAGAACTTTGCTCTAGCCAGGACGAAGTTTGGTTGATGTGATATGAGAAACGAAGACTAGAGGCGTCTGGTTGACGAAACAGAAATAAATACTCAGAAATGAACCATTCCCATTTTGACAGTGTCTGTCTTACCAACATTATGTATTCCTACTAGGTGCCGTCGTTACCTCCCGTATTTACGCTAAGCAAACAAAATAGGTAGTTAAAATTAACTAAATTGAAACATAATGCAACGAAACAACAAGACAAAATCCACAAAATAACAGATCAGACCGAAAATTGGATTTAAACGCAATTTAATGTATTTTAGAATTTTTATATATGTGCACACAATGTAGGCATACGTAAGTTTTCCTGCAGTTGCTATTTTGTTTTAGACATGTTAATTTAAACTACCTACCTTATTTGTTTATTTAGCGGTCGCTCGGTGTATTTAAGATTCAACAATAATTTGAAACTGTTATTATTTATTTATTTTTACTTACTAAGGGATCGTTTTATGAGACGAGGGTTGGTTTAAAATTTTTAAATTTCAGATTAATAATTTGTTTAGCGTCTGATATATGTTAATTTATTTGTATTATTGTGAGTTTGTAGGAACTTAATAACATTCTATCGCATTGGAGTTTGGTTACAAAATCGTTTCAGTTTGTCAATCACTCTCATTGCTGGAATTGTTCGAAGATCACGACACTGTTTGTGTTGCGAACAGGACAAAAAAGAAGTCGAATTACACGAGTAGCAGATCAAGGCTTGCAATTGTTTTCACAGCGAGTAACTGCGCGGCCGTGCATTTCATGACACGTGCAGGCACGAAAACAACTTCGTCACTGCCGTGGTGGCACAGCGCCACTCACGTGTCATTTCACCGCCATTCGTTCACCGGATGGCAAGTTTTTGCTCGGCGAGTTGAAAGCGACCACGTCTCAATTAACTTCGGCGAAATGAGAGGAATCGACTCAAGTTCTCTTCGTGGAGTCTTCTTTGTAGTTTGGCTTAATAGAACGTCGTGGTCTGTTTTTTTTTTTTTTTGCTTTTTTTATTAACTTGGTGTTCAACACTGACCGTTAGCCTTGATTTACACATTGATAGAGCAGCTGAATTTTGGTGAAAATAAAGTTTCACTAGCTTGTTTCAATGAATGATGTGCACATCTGTACTAGTGCTATGCTACATGCAGGGGCGCAACAACAGGGGAAGGCAAGAGTTACGTGTCCCCACCCCACCCCTTCTTTCTCTGAATCGTTGAAACATAGGCAAACCTTAAACAATCTACTTGTCTACATACAATAATTTTACATGTTTTATTGCATTTATATATATATATATATATATATATATATATATATATATATATATGATGGTTTATCGCGGAAAAACTTGACAGTTTCCTGTATTTCAACACACGTTCATCTTACCAGAATAATACTGGCTTTCTCTTGTACACGGAGTTGTTACCCTATTTGACTGAGCCAATAAGAATCCCGATATCGTAATATTTGATGCCAGTTATTGGTCTGCAAACAGCTACGTTGTGTCAGAAGTATACCACCCAATCACATTCTGTTACACGAAACTGTAGCGTTTTCAAGGGAACGTTGGCACAAAACATTTCAGCGTGATATTGTCATCTCTAGTAATGTTATATATATTGTAACATCATATTACGAGAGCAATACTTTATTACCCAACATGGTGACTATCATGCCTTTCTAACGATGGAAATTAGAATAGCAATTATTGGCTTCGTGGTCAGAGATTGAACGTTTATATCTCTCAGCGTCTTGGGGGTTCAACCTGTCGCAGTGACTTTACCCTGACTGGCACAGTCACGTGAGTGACGTCACTTCACAAAGACATTCTGCAAAAAAAATTAAGCACACCTGCAGATGTGCACGTAAGGCAATGAAACAAGTTGGAACACACCAAAAGTCACTGGGTCTACATACACAATTATTTCAAATTTAAGAGACAAACGGCCGATATTTTAAATTTCGAGGCTTTCATATGTAATTTGTAGAAACCTGAAAATTTCGCGTTTTCTTTTAGGCGCAAGATAGAGTTCCAGCAACTATAGGTCTGCAATTGGCCGTTGACTTACTCGACACTTCCTGGAAGTAGCTGAGCCAATAAGAAAACTGTAGCTGAATACAGGCCCATTTCACAGTGTCAGCGAGCAGCTAATAAACAGCTGCTGTCTGCATGATTACACAAATATTCTTGGAGGCTAGCCTACAGCTCAGTGAAGACGCGAAATTTTCCAGTCTGTTGTAATTTGGCGATGGTAGATTCACAGAATATAGTAAAGTGGCCTTTGCAGTACCTGGTTGTTTATTTGTCTAAATTTTCGTAAAATCACTTTAATGATCACGATGGTTTTTGATTTCAGTTAAATGTGTAACGTCGTTTTCAGTGCGCCATTTGACTGCTCGTTCTTTCATTGGCGGACGACAAAACAGCAATGGATATTTATATGAGAAATAAGTCTGTACCGAAGCAAAAATACAGAAAGTAAACCGAGAATCTGGAACCTGACCTCCGATCGTCATCATTGTTTCTCTTTTTGTGAAATTTCCATCGAAATTCCACAAAATTGTACATTTTCTCAAAACGTCTTTAACTTCCTTACATTTGTGCAAAAGAACTCTCATTATCGGATTGTGCAGGAATGGGCAGTGAGTGCTGATTCATTAAACTAGACCGCCATCTTTAAGCTTAAGTGCATGGACCCGAGTTTCTTCATGTTTGACGATAATTATTTTTTAAAACATAAACGGGAATCCATATCGTAAAATCGCTCCGTAACTTTGTTATGACAGGTTTTAACTACGTGCCCTAATTTTGTCGAGACAAAAGACAGCAAAATAGTAGCTAATTAGTTAAATAACGAAATTTCCTTTCAACTGAAATATTAGCTAAAATCTTCATACAGTTTGTCACGAAAAACTACGTTACGTCATAAAACCAATTTGCAACAAAGTTACGTAGCAATTTTACGATATCGGTTCTCGTAAGGGTTTAAAAAATTATTTCTCACGAAATCCGAGAAACTCGGGCCCATGCCCTTAAGCATTTGACTCCAATTTTCTAATGTTTCCAAACAAAATTTTCAGGAAACTTAAAAAAATTTCCACAAGTTCACCGACATTGCTCAACTACATTCATTATGGTATTGTTACAGATAATAGTGGAGGAAATATAATTTTCGTAAAATACTCATGGCGGATTTTGAATTAAGTTACATATGGATAGCGACACGTGATTTCGCGATTAGATTTTCGTGCAAACAATGTTTCAATATCTTACCATCACCATCTACAGTACTAATATCCGTTGGTATTGACTGCATGTATTTTTGAGGAGTCGTTTCACGTTTGACTGCGCCAGTCAGACATACGGGCACCGTTCACCTCAGTTTTCAACGTCTCTTTTTATTTTTATATTTGTATTAGATAGTATTTGTCTTATTTTAGACATAAACTGTGACTAAATCTTCCTCTTCGAAAATTGTTCTATCTCTCATAGTTTTCGCGTAATGAGTCGTAAACGTCAAAATTTGCACTTTACGGTTTTATATACGCCACTAAAACCAACTGACTTACCAAACCAAAAAAATTCACAGTGTATAACAATGTTGTAGGCTATGAAATGACAACACATAAAAGCAAAAAATAAAATATTTTTGTATTTAATAAAAAATGCTGAATTTTGAAATAAAAATTTAAAAAATTTAATTGTTTTTAAAAATACAAAAATGTATTTATTTTTGTTTATATATATAGCCTATATATATATATATATATATATATATATATATATATATATATATATATATATATATCAAATCATAGACTACAACATTGTTATACACTGCGAATTTTTTCGGTTTGGTAAGTCAGTTAGTGGCGTACATAAAACCGTAAAGTGCAAATTTTGACGTTTACGACTCATTACGCGAAAACTATGAGAGATACAACAATTTTTGAAGAGGAATATTTATTCCTACTTTATGTCTAAAATAATAAAAAAAAATATCTGGTACAAATATAAAAATATAAAAAGACGTTGAAAACTGAGGTGATCGCACCCTTAATGTAACTCAGACACCGCACACCTGTGTCGCATACTTAAGGGGGTTCCCTACCTGCGCTTGGAATGCGTTGCAGCAAGTTGCGAGTATTCATTGTTTGACGGAACTACTCAACGCGCTTGAAAATGGTTCGTCTACGAAAAGAACACACACGTCAGTGTATGACGCCATAAGCTCAAAGATTCGTTACGCGTGTTTTAAATATGATTTTCGGGCCTCCCAAAATGGCTAAAACGGCTTTTTCAGACTGCCGTATCTGGGATTACAGAAACCAGAATCTAAAAACGCACAAATATAAGCACGCGTTGGACTTTAAACTATACTTCTCACAAATAAAATTATATGGTCTCCGCTTGAAGTCCCATAGGAAAATGAATACTAGTACAGATGTACGCGCCAGTTGAGTGGCTTGCACGTAGAGGTCAAACTACGTTACACACACCGGCCGGCGGCGACCTTGCGCTTTATCGGTTTTCTGCCTCACACACACAAGCACAGTCTATATAGAGAACCGCCTTAATAGTAAAGCCAATATTTTGTCGCGAAAATATTTTTGGTTTCAATACCTTATGTACACATCTGTAGCTCTGCTTCATAACTAGTGATTTGATGTTTTAAGCTTGGTATGTCTTGAGGTTCTACCAACAAATCACAGACGTATTGCCACGTAATATCTGTACTCTGATTGGCAAAGTCAGATGAGAGACGACTTTCGCAAAGACTAGCCGCCAATAATTGTGAAGTAGAGTTGCAGATGTGCATTAAATGCAATGGAACAAAGTGGGGAAGAAACCTTTTCACCAAAAAATCATCGGCCCTACTGATTAGCGAAGTACGAATGAGAGGCGTGTCTGAACAAAGATACGCTGCCAATAACCATGAAGCAGATCTTCCGTCGTGCACGTAAAGCATTGAAAAAAAAAAAAAAAAAAAATTTCGCGGAAAACTCGTGGCTTTACTGAATAGAAGTGGAGATTTGTTTGATACGGGCAAACTTCACCGTTTATTGGCTGTTGATATCAGCCACGTGTCTGGCGGAATTCTGCATGTTACGGCAGGTATTCTGTTGACCTGACTGTCGACTGGTAGGAAAGTCGCCTAACTCTAATTGGTGAAATGCGTTCCCACAACGTTTCTGGACAGCGAAGCCATTTTTCTAGCCGGATGTTTCACTTCTTGGTACAATGACAGGAACTGGGAGAGGAATCGGCCATGGCCGTTGTTTAGAATTCATCCCGGCATTCGCCTCTAGCGATTTCGGGAAACCATGGAAAACCGAAATCAGGATGGCCGGAGCCGGGATCGATCCCGGGTCCTCCTGAATGAGAGTCCAACGTATTACCGTTATTCTATCTCGGTCGTTGATTCACATTTGTATTCCTAAACATTCTGTGGTACCAAGTTGTGTGTGTACCGTCTCTAATGGCCTCGCTGTTTAGACTTAAGGGATTGATCCATATCAGACACATTTTACGGTTTTACTTATAAATCAGGGAATAGAAACATCGTTTTACTTTTTCACGCTGGCAAGGCATAGTTTATTGTTTCGTTCACTTTCTGGAATCCATATGGCATTATTTCTGTTAATGTTCCAGCCTTTGTAATCGCTCCCGTTAATAAAGCAATTTTTCCTTTTCAGCTGTTTCTCGTTGCAAAATAATGAATATATTATGGTTACAAAAATTACAGAAAATCGATTAAGTTTGTATCTATGCCTTGTCGTGCAAAAATTTTGATATATCTACTCGAACAGAAGTTATCGAGAAGAAACAGATAATACCGAGGTGGTAGGGATCAATACCCTTTAAGGACCATCTTAACTTTCGTTTACTCGACGAAAAATATATAACATAATACCTGGGTATGGAGAGCAAGCGGGGACTTTTCCCGTGTAGTGGTGCCACAATATGCGAGAAAATGAGAGAAAATGTTGCAGTACAACTGCTACTACCACGGGGGAAGGCTTGTATGTGACAGCGACCGCTCAGCTCTACATCCACGCCGAGGACCAAGTTCACGAGTAGATGCTGCAGGCGTGCGGAGATGATCTCTCGATAGAGACGATCCACCATTGTCCTCGACGCCGGTCCGTGTATGGGGTCGCGGGTTCGACCCCCGGGGCGCGCACCTGCAGGCTCTTCGCCTTCGCTCGTCGGACGCGGTCCACTAAACTCTCCCTTCTCCCCTCTGCCCACTTTTTCCTCCTCCGACAAATACAGTCAACATCATCGTCAACTGCAACGTCCGCCGACTAACACCGAATCTATAGTTGTCTCACAGTTAGTTCAAACTTTTAGAAATGCAGGTGTCAGTGGCGGATTTAGAAACGTAATTTTTGGGGGAGGGGGGCACTTATGAGACTTTATTGATTGTAAAAAATACCAGCCATCTGAAAACTGTGATTGTTTACTGTTACAGAACATTAAAAATAACGTACATACAAGGACACATTAAATGTACTTGGATCATCATAGAACAAAACTCCCGTTTCCTTGAAGTGACTGGGCATAATTTGGCTACGTAATGTTGATCACGATTTGGGGGGGAGGGGAGTTTTTGCTTCAGCCCGGTAGCTCCCCCTTGAATCCGCCACTGGCAGGTGTTGGGAAATTGGCGCAGAAAATACTACACTTAGAAAATTCTAGTTATTCAAAATATGTAATACCACAATACGTAGAGATGATGCGGTACATCGCTGGAAAACTTCACGTACGTTCAGCTTATGAAAAGATTACTGTATTTCACCTGTACGTGGAGCTGTTGCCCTATTTGACTGAGCTAAAAATAATCCCACTATTGAAATATTGGATGCCTGTCAATGGTCTGCAGACATCTACGTTGTGTGAGACGTATAACAACCAATCATATGTGTTGCAATTAAATACAGCGTTTTCAAGGGTATGTTGGCACACAAATTTTCGCAATATAACATCATCTCTACTCTAACCACCATCCCTTACAATAAGTTTTTTTTTAGTTACTGCAAGGTACTTAACAAACAATTTTGTGTGCAATTTGTCAAAATTTGCATCTTAATTGGTTGAACTTACTGAGTGTCACATAAATCTACTTAGGCGTGTCCCAATTTAAAGAGTACTCTCTGGAGAGAGCACTCTTTCGCATTACCAAGACAGAGAGCTTTCTGGCACTCTCGCTCTATCCAATTGGGACGATGCACTCTCGAGTTTGTAAACAAACGATACAAAGGTAACAAGTGAGTAAATTTTATTAATACAAGTTATAAACACAAAATATATTCGTAGGCAATTCAAATAATTATAATTTAAAAATTACCAGCGCCGTATTTCAAGCAGCGAATAACGGTTTGTAGGCGATGCCATAATTTTGTGTTTTGTTTATTTAAACGTGTATTAGGGCAGAAAATGTTTACTCAACTTCTTGCCATAATTAACGGTTCATTGTAAATAATTACTTGTGTATAAATATTGAAATATTAGCAATATGTGACACACATTCCTTCAATAACCTCAAACCATAGTTATAATCAAGATGGCTTGCGCCAGAGAGATCGAGAGAGTGCAACGAGTGAACAGTTTCGTTCTCTCGCTGTACTCTCGCTCTTTCGCACTCTCGCCAACGATTTGAGACGACCAGAGAGCACTCTCTTTGGCGTGTTCGCAAGAGAGAGAATGTGAGAGAGCACACACTGAGTGAATTGAGACACGGCCCTAGATGCGTGCATCTTATTCTTCCACGAGAGTAAATTCAGCACTTTTGAAGCCTTGGTTACTCCTTTCCAATAAAAATTGTTTCTTGTCTTTACGCCACAAAGAATCAGTATCCAAAAATACATGCCACAAAACACTGCGAAGACTTAAAATCTGAAGCTGATATTTTATTTTTTTTGGGGGGGGGGGTTGAAATAGCTTTGTGTGTTAGTTTCCCCGATTTACACGACTCGTCGGCCGGACTCCACATTCTCATGTTCACTCTGTTCTCAGCTACTTGTAATTTTGCTGATGCTCCTGTTGTTGTTACCTCGTTGGTTGTTCAGTATTCATCAGCAAATCAGCAAAATTTTGTAACCGTTTTAAATATATTTGCTAAGCTGAAGAGCGACTTGTAAACGTGCATCAAATGTGTTGCAATGTATTGGGAAATACGAGTGTAAGTAAAATCAGTTCAGTACTAAGCGCGTGACATGAACTGCACGCGTCACTGTAGCCCTTAGCGTTACCTCTCTTCTGTGCCATTAAACCCAAAGCAGACGGCTTCTTTAAGGGTGTTCAAGTGAGTAATAACCGTAATTATGTGTGTGTATGAAATAGCGTTAGTTTTGTAGACGAAACTTAGGAGCCAATTTTCCTCTAACAAAAAATAAATAGTTCGGACGGTTTTCCCGTAGTAGCATTTCAAGTTAAAAATTTGCAAATTTTTCTTTTTTTAAACAGCAAAAACCAATGGCTTTAATGAAATGAAAAAATTCGCTTTGAAACTACATGTCATGTATGTAAAAACCCATTTCACACTGAAAAAAAAAAATTGGTAAAATTTTTAATACATTTGCTGTAAATAGCTATTTCTTGATAAAAAAATTTGTAATGGATACATATACATGTATAAAACTGTATCCCATGTATTTGGTTTCAATGTCAAGATTTTAATTTCATAATGTTCATTGTTTTTGTAGCTTATAAGAACGAAGATCATGCAAATTTTTACATTCAAGTGTCACTATATGGGAAAACTGGCTGACATGTTTTCTTTTGTAAAAGAAAATAATTTATCCAAAGCATCGTCTGCAAAACTAACATTATTTCATAAAAATATAAAATTACGATTTTCCTATACTTGAGAACCGTGGAGTGAGCACGTATGGTAATCCACATGTTTAATTTTATTCGTAGGTGCTCAGACTTCTTCCATGTAATCTCTGACGGACAAAAATAACTTTCTGCATTGATAACAGGATGTTGTTAAATAAATAAAATTCCGAACAGAAATTATGCGAGTGTTTTTTTTTTTTGCCATGGAAATACTTATTTGGTCATTGTTTTCAGGATAATGGAAAATTGGCTTAGCAAATCCTGTGCAAATACAGAGATAAACCAAAAAGTCTGTGTGACGGTAAATATGTAGGTTCGACAGGTACTAAGCCCCGTCTAATTTAATACGATAATCGCTATCCAACATCTCAGTATGGCTCTGGAGTAATCAACGTATGAACACTTGCGTTAAAAGTGTAATTAAAATAACTAGAGAGATTTATTTTAAAAACAAGACAATTGTTGCATTGATAACAACCTTTCCGTGCAGTGAGCACATTACATTTGTCCAAGTAAAGAAATATTACAAAAAATGTAAATATTTTAACTTTTGCAATAAATGTTACCTCCGTCGTTTAACGAAAATCAAATAATTCTTAGTAACAGTCAAATAGGTACAAATATTAGCTCATAATCGCAAAGCGTGATTCTTCTTATGAAGGGACGTCAGTAATTCGTTTGACTCTCATGATACGAAAGTACTACATTTCTGCATAAAAGAAGGTGCTTTTTCTTAAGAGAAGTTCTCAGAGGAATACAGACACCAGTTGAACGGCTTGCGCATAGAGCCTATGAAGCATGTTAGGAGCTAGTAATAATCGGCCTTATAGCTTGCGGCTGTTGGCGGTCGTTGTAGCACAATTGCAATCAAGTTAGATCTGTAACAATGTGTTATCACTACGTGTGGGATTTAACTACACACGCCAGAATGCGTTTTACTCCTTTGCCTTCTGGAGACGGTGTGCGACTGTCCTAAATCGGCATTTTTTCCCTTAAATTTTTAAAAAAATTTCTCTCAAGTGACATTCGATAAGATTAATAAAAAAAGTGGCGGTTGGACAGATGCGTATACGCACAAATATATAGTTTACAGAAAACATCTTGCTACGGATTACTCTTAAAGTTTCACCACTGTTGGACAAATTCTTGTTTTTCCAAGTTACAACTTATTTTTTTCGGGTTTAATACACTATTGTGTTCAGGTAGAACATAATAGTGTATTAATGTTTTCGTGTACTGTTTTCGAAATGCATGAAATAGTTAATATATTCATATAGTTGGTTAACCGAACTCATTTTTTTCATTTATACTCGAAAACATATACTGTACTACAACAAGAAAACCAAGAATTTGTACACCTGGGGGGGGGGTTAAATATCACCTTTTTATGGGTGCAACGCGAAATTTACACCTGCGTTGCGTCTGCTTGCGCTGTATTGGAATTATATACTCACGTGATGCCATAGAAGAAGCAATTAACTTGCTCTGCACTTGCGCTGCGCTGCGTCGGTGCAAATATCAGGTGGCGATATTTAATCGACCCCCTGGGGCGATATCAGTGGTATGTCGTGGATGTGTTGCAAGGTAAACTGTACTATGTGATGCCTGTACAAATTCTTGAGCTGGGATATCGGTAGAGGCGAGGCTTGAGTGTCATGCCAAATCTAAAAGGTCTCTCTCGGGTTTGTACAGACGTCGCGAAATACAGCTTACTTTGCAACACACCCACGCAACGGCACTGGGTGATACATACTCTCAGCAGGATTAAAATCCCCTGAAGGTATATCGTCATGCTGGCGGACATGCGCAGCGAACGAGCTATGTTATTCATAGGACCGATGATTTTTGGTGAAAAGATTTCTGCCCAACTTTGTTCCACTCCTTTTCGTGCACATCTGCAACTCTGCTTCACAATTATTGGCAGCTAGTCTTCGTGGCAAGTCGTCTCTCATCTGACTTTGTCAATCAGAGTAAAGCCATTACGTGGCAATATGTCTGTGATTTGTAGGTAGAACCTGAAGACATACGAAGCTTAAAACATCCTATCACTGACCATGAGGCAGAGCTGCAGATGTGCACGTAAAGCAATGAAACAAAGTGGGGCAGGAATCTTCTTACCAAAAATCATCGGCTCTAATTATTCATCAAGGAATGGCTTGAGGAAGAGAGAGGTTGTAATTGTAGGCAATATTGCAAGGGATTAGACCGACCCGTGGCGAACCATCTGAGGCACTGGGTTGAGGAGGTTCATGTGGTCTAAAGATCGCACCACAGCAGTAATTATCATTCGCCAACGTCTTCCTTACACGCCCGCAAACAACCTGCCAGCCCTCGGGCCTAGTCATCAACACAGCAATATTCGCGAGCACGAACATTCCCCGAGCGTCTTGACCTCGGTGCTTGACTACACAGCTACGCACAGACCAGTTCTTTGTACAATTGTTGCACACTGTAAAAAACTTCCTTTATATGTTTAGGAAGTAATTAACCTCAACACGGTACGGGACAGTTACCATACTTCCGCCTTGTAAATAAGCAAGGTTTTTACAAATTGACAATACAAGTCTAGTACTGTACGGGACTCAGGTCTGGGATCCTGGCCGTGAGGGAACGTGGGGTTGTATGGAAGCAGGATTTGTTGGAATGAGGGATGTTGTAAGCAAGAAATGTCCCCAGCTAGATCTTCTAACACATTACCAGTAACAGACCTCACCCTGACATCTAGGCCTGCTTATAAACAACACGACCTTCCCAAGCCAGGGTCCCAGACCTGAGTCCCACACATTAACTTCAGTATATATTTGACTGTTTTATAAAAAGCTTAGGAGTGCTACCATGAATGTCTGGGAAACAAATCTACCACACCTACTTTCTTAGTGCTTCTATACACACGTGTGGAAAATTTACGAACTATTTTTCAGCGTGCACTATGCTTCGCATGACTGCAGTAATATTTTACAGTTCTAATTGATTAACAATATACCAAATATACAACTAATAATAGGAACTATTTGCATACAGCTATAAATATATATAACTACTTTAGTAAAGAAACTGTTTTATTGCCTTTTTAAAAGTTAAAGTCAAAACTAAATAAATGGCTTATTAGCCACACTTTTTATGAACTGAATGAGTTTTATACATTAGGAAACAAGATTATAACAATATGATTGTGCTAGTTATTGATTGTATTTTATATTATTTTGTATGTTTTATTTGATCATATTTGTTTTATACGTAGGCTACGTCTGTTTATGTTTCTTGTAATTTGACTGTCTAAATAAGATACTATTGACTATAATAATATCGTGATTGTATTTTTACTTTGTATCATTTTGACGAAGTCTGTTGTAACTGTTATGTTAATTAATGACTAACAAATTTCCAACTACCAATTGCGATAAGACACCTTGGCAGTTCAATAACTTACGCATAGAGGCAGTGGCGAGGTGTGATGTGCGTGCTGGTACGGAAAGTATTTTTTTCTTCTGTAACTATTATGTTACCAATGCCACAGAATATTTAGGAATACAGAAGTGAAATAGCCGGTAGAATAGCGAACTCAGTCTCACACGCCAGCATGGCTTCCCTGGCCAGTAAGATGGCTGAAACACCTACTGCCAATCAACGTACGGCGGCAACGCTGCTAGCTGGCAGTCAGGCCAATAGGAAACCTGCCTTTATATGCAGTAGCCAAACATACACGGGGCTGGTATCAACAAATTCGGGCAGCCAACAAGCGGCGAAGTTCGTCAGTATCAAATGTGCCGCCACCTCATTTCACGTCTGTATTACTATTTAGACTGTGCCAATGCGTTTATCTACGAAAGGAAGACACTCTACAAACTGCATCCCTATGATTACAAAATTCCGTCCGCTAACTAAATACATGATTTCCAAGCTCCTCAAAAGTGCTAAAAAAAAATGCATATTCAAGTTGCTGTAGCTGAGAAAAATATCAACCGTTATCGGAAAACAAAATCACAGAGACCTGCATTGGATTGTACCACATAATAAAATAAAATAAAGGGGTCGTCGCTTGAAATCCCATTGAAAAACACACTCGACGAAAACACTGCACGCTAATTTAGTCCTAACGCGCCTGAGACGACGAGGTGTTTGACGGACGTGTTACCCTCTACGTATCGCCTTCCCCGTTTGCGTGCCTCAAAAAAAAAATAGTGTCCACTAACTCTTAAAGAGCGTTCAAGTGGGAAAATATCGTAATTTTATATTTGTATGAAATAGTGTTAGTTTTGTTGACGTTACTCTGTGGTACATTTTCCTCTTACACAAAAAAATTGCTACGCTAATTTTCTCATTGTAGCATTTCAAAGTCTAAATTTGCATTGTTTTCGTTCTTATAATTCGCAACAACCAATGAACATTACAAAATGAAAAAATTAACTTGGTAATTTCATGCTACGTACTACTTATTAACATATAGTCTGCAAAAGCTATTAAAATATATTTTTGTATTATGGAAAACTTCTGAAATTTAGACATTTACGCTAAGTTTAGTGATTTTTTTTTTCAAATACAAAATTAACTTGTAATAAGTTTTTGTCAAGCCGTAGCCACTGATATGTAGTTTAGTTTAAATATCAAAATAATCAGAGAAAATACATACGTCCCGGCCACAGCTCAAACGCACATACACACTAAAACGTTTGCTTTGATTTTGGAAAAAGAAAACAATCATTTCTGTACTACGTTACAGTAGTTTCATAGATACGCTACAAGCTCATTATCTAAGTACTAGTCATGCATTTATCAAATAATTCCAAGATGAATATTGCAGTCCATTATACAGCATATAGTAAACATGAATGTGTATCTCCAGAGATGTAGTTGCTAAGCAACGCTAGCGGATGTGACGTCGACTCCAACAGTGTATTGGCTGTTTATTTTCGATTGCGCATCCATTCTGCGCAAGCCTCCTTTCCGCTCTTTCCTCATCCCCCAACGACAATATGGCCTTGCTACAATTAAAATAACCTTTAACACAATCATGCCCATAACCTTTGACACAGCCATTAAAAATACGCCTTGCTACAATTTACATAAAAAATCAGGCTGTTTACACTTCTTGTCCAATCAGCTTTGACTGTCCAAATAATTATTTTTAAAATATTTAATTTATTTACATATGTAATTGTATTACGTAAATAATTTTCTTCTGTATATTTATTTTGCTTTAAATAATATCTTAGTTCTGCTTATTTTCTCGTAATACACATATTTATCGAGGGAAATGAAATGTGAAATCTAATGGAAGATATTTGTGATTGGCTGCGAATAGATTCTCGCATAAGAAAGTTGGAAGTTCTCAAACTTACTATGCGACTATGCAATGGTTACTGTTACGGCTCTGGTTATGCACGATTGTAGTACGCACCATATCGATGCATGATCTCAACTCTTACTGTTATTGGTATGGTAGTAGTTATTTCGATTGTAGCACGGCCTTTAGTTTAAGTTAGTTTAAATTAGGTTAAATTAGTTTAGATTCATTTAAAATATATATAAAAAAAAGCTTGACTCTGATCGAAGGTCGGTTTTATTATTTTAAGAAACAATAATAACAATAAATACAGTGCAACGATCCGTGTCAGCGCAGTAATACAAACCAGCCAATTGCATGGTATAGGCGGTTCGGAATAAAATGAGCCCTCAAAAAACCCCAGTTAAATTACTCTTTGCAGCAAATTCGTATCTTTCCGCGCGCAACGTCTCAACGACGGGAAATGTCTAACCTATCGGGACACGTCACTTAATGCTTGCGCTTTTAAGATAAATTGTGCTGTCGATAGGAACCTATATAGTCTGACAAAAAAACGTTTATTAATTATGTAAAACATGGTTATGTCAAATTTAGTTTATTTTATTTCAGTACTGCTGTATTTAAATAGGAAAATACACGGAACTACTTACAGCAATACGCTGCCAACCATACAAGCAGTAAGGTAACTATTGTTAACTTTGAATCATATGCAGTAACGGCTAGTGACTTTTTTCAAAGGTTAAATCTTTAGTGCTCACTTTATTCCGAACGACCTAGTCACGTCTATTACTGTCATACTCTTTGGAGAGCCCACAACATATCGCCACAGAATATTTAGGTTTACAGAAGTGAAATAGCCAGCCAGTCGAACGGCGAACTCAGTCACACACGCCAGCAAAATGGCTTCCCTGGCCAGCAACATGGCGGAAATGCCTCCTGCCAATCAACGTAAGGCGGCTGACTTGCTAGCCGGCAGTCAGGCCAATAGGAAACCTGCCGTAACATGTACGAGCCAAACATGGCTGGTATCAACAACCTCGAGCAGCCAAAAAGCGGCTCAGTTCGCCCGTATCAAATGAGTTGCCTCGTCATTTCGCGTCTATATTACTAAATAGTCTGTGATATCGCCACGAGGCACAGCGTTGCCTAGCTGTTACTACAGGTCGGGGCCAAAGACGTTATAAAAGACCTAGACTGTTATGCTGCTCTATTGTTTCCTGGCCAAATTATAAGCTGACATACTGCAGGCGAAGATAGGGAATAGTGTACTTGAGCAGGTGGGTGAGGGGGGAGGGGAACAATATTTTGCAACAAAAACATTGGTATAGGATATCGCATGTCATGGACTGCAATATGGCGCCACATCGAAACGTATTTAAACTGAAGCATTGAAATAGTATAACGTGTTGAAGATGGAAATTTATAACAATTTAAAAATCGTCATAAGTAGCACATACAATGAAGAGTGTGGAGAAACGTAAGCAATAGCCAAACAGTGATAAAAGTACAGAGGTGAAAGCATAGGCGCAACTGGAATGGACATTTGGGGAGGGCACATTTCTGTGAATACTGTTATACTCAAGCTACCCCTACCTGTAATCAGTAACGTAGTCAGAATTTATGAATTCCAGACTGGGAAGGATAGCTATCCTGCGAATATTATAAAGGATTACCCACTACATCTTCAAGTGGGTGGGGGGGGGTCCCGGGAAAATTTCGGATTTCAAGGTTCAAAATAGTGCTATTTTAGCAGTTTTCATTGCTAAACATTGAATATTCTACTGGTAACAGTACCACTGATTATTAAATGTTAAATTAATTGTAATTTTTAAGACCTTGGTTGGTTATTTAATTGGGGGGGGGGCGTGCCCTAGTGCCCCCCCCCCCTAGTTGTGCCTATGGGTGAAAGGATGCCGCGATGGTATAGTGGCGAGAGGATTCGTCTCCCTCCAAGGCCATCCGTGTTCCATTCCCGGCGGGGTAGGTCCCGGATTTTCGCGTGTGGTAATTGTGCCGAACGATGCCGCTAGTCGTCGTGTTTTCTCGGGAATCTCCGGTTTCCCCTGTCCCTTCATTACGGCGCTGCTCCATACAATCACATCGTGTCATTTCTTACCACCTAGATGTTAGGAGGAGTCCTTGACTGGCGCATGGACGGCGTTGCAGCGTGTCACGCGTATTCTTATTTACGCGTAACCGCTTAACTTATTCATATTTTGTTTATCTACGAAAAGAACACACACTTGAAACTATGCTTATATGTTTTCCAAAATTTAGGACGCTTGTTAGAAACATGATTTTCGGGCCTCTCAAAATGGCTAAAAACGTTTTTTTTTAATATTGCTGTAACTCCGAAAATATTACCGGAATTCGCAAAATGCAAAGCGAGAGACATGCGTTAGTCTTTACTTCATACTATTAAAAAATAAAATGTTGTGGTCACCAATTAAAGCCCCGTAGAAAAAAGTCTACAAGGAAAACCTTGCACGCCAGTTTAGCGAGCTGCGAATAGAGGCGATATGCTTCTCGTCAAGCGTGGGACACTGGCTCTTATCGCTACGCTGTTCCCACGTGTCAAAGGTGGAAATTCGACACCGGCGAAGACTCCTCTTAAGTGCTGACCAAAATTTATTCACTTACTTCAAAGAGGTGAGCCATCTAGCGGGCAGGACGTGAACCACGAAACCCGTCCCACGTCGTGAAGCGGGAGAAAGTTTTCCAAGCCCCGTCCTATGGTGATAGTGTAGGCAACGGGGAACGTTAAGGCAACATTCTGTATACCCGCCGTACGGTAAGTTGGTACTTTTAGAGTGAATGAGAGATTTTGGTCAGCGCTTAACATCGAGGTCTTTAGCGCTGGTGAATAGTGACATGAGGTGAGTATGGAGCAGTACCGGAATGAAAGGGTGAAGGAAACAGGAGATCCCCGAGAAAACCCACCGACCAACGGCATCGTCCGGCACGATTCTCACATGCGAAAATCCTGGGACCGACCCCGTCGGGAATCGAACCCGGATCGCCTTGGTGAGAGGCGAATGGCCTGACCATTCGGTCACCGCGGCCCCTGATACTTTTAGAAACGAACTGCTGAAAAAAAATTACTACGAATACTTCTGTTATTGCCGTACAACTATGTAAGCAAATGAAAATGCAATATGGCGACATAAATAAATTAATGTCTATTTTATTGTTACGCATCCGCGAGTATGAAAATTGTTCGTAATAATTATTTTAAAAGTGAGTGAAACACGTATGTTCGGCGATAGTTGGAGGATGATTGCGTTGGCATTGATGTCGTAAAAAATATTCTTCTGTATACAATGAACGGCGGCTGAAATATTGAAAATCATTTAAAGGAATACGTACATAAAGTGTTAATTTTCAGGAAATGAAGTAAAATGTAGGTATATTTACATGTAGCACATATTACAATATTTTAGAGGTGACGTAGTTAGTGGCGGCGAATGAACAATGTACGTCGGCTTGCAGTGCAGACGTCAGCCTGGCAATGTTATTGTTGACGTTTGGCGGAAGGATACATAGTTGGTGTGTTAGCAGCTTCAGTATTGCCAGGTCGTGGGATTTGTCCCATTTCGTGCGAAGTTTTAAATATGATAATTAAATATGGGACAAAGGGATATTTTATGGTAAATATTAACGTTATGGAGTATTTTATTCACAATCTTATTTGGTAAGCTATTATGAGCTTCACTTACTTAAACATACCAGTCTGATGTATACTTACTTTTGAGGTTATAACAGTATGGCGGCTGGCCAATTTGCTGACTACCTCTCCCCCTCTCTTGGTTACACTCCCCTCGTCATCATTCGCGCCCTTAAGATTTACAGTGGTTTCGAAAATATTTTTTTAACGCAAATTGATACATATATAAAAAATTAATTCTTACAATTTTAACACTATATCTGTATTTTTCTATTGGAACACACCAAACGGATTTTAAGATTTCTGTGCCTGAAATATCACATATTTTGTTGTCAAAATAAGCCAAAATGAAGCAAAACAAATTTTTGCTAGCGAACGATTCATTATTAAAAAAAAATCTTTTTCTAAATTGTGTATCGTATGACCGTACACAGTCTCAAATATTTTCGAAGCATTTGGCTAAACAATATTTGAGTTATTTGCTATTGGTTGAAACAAATGAAATATCACGGCTAGGGACCCCTGTTTTTCGCGAAAAGAAATTTGCCTCACTTTGTTTCAATGCTTTACGTGCACATCTGCAATTTTACTTCGTGGTCAATAATTGTGTTGCATGAACGTTGTTGTAATTGACTCAGTCAAATGATACACGGCTCTTCACTTTGACACACTGCCAATAACCATGAAGCAGGACTGAAACTGTGCACGTAAGACACTGAAACAAATTGGGGCAAAAGTATTTTCGCGAAGGACAGGGGTCCCTTATCATGGCCTTACGCAACCCCCGTGGGCAACACTGAGGAGCTGGGCTACCAGAAAGTATCAAGTTACCGTACAGCGGGTATAGTCAGACAAGGGCAGGCAGGTCACGAATGTGACATGGCGTGCGTATACAGCGAGGTAGTTTGACCGACCTGTCGCCTGAGGTCATCCACCTGCTGTCGGCCGCGCCTTCACCTACATTTCCCGCCCGCGTACTGTCTGTCGCCCACAGTAGCGCGTAGTCAATAGCTTGCAAGAGGCCATTTCACTTTCGCAGGGCCGACAGTCCGCTATGAATATGTTTTGTTAGAGCCACGGACGACAATATTATCGCGACGATTGTTACAGTCAACCACAGTGGTGGATCTAGGGGGGGGGGCGGACTGCCCCGGGCGCCGGGCTAGGGGGGGGGGGCGCTGGTGATGCCAAAAATTTTTACTTGGGAATGAAATGTAAATGAGTGTAAAAAGATACAATACCTACATATATTTAGACTTTTACTAGTTTTGTATTTTTATTAACCTTGAACACCATATAATTAGAGACATGCAAAATTCGCGTTATTTTCTGACAGCTGACTAGATTCCAAGTGACTATAGGCTTGTTCGACGTCTCCCGCTGGCCGATATTGTCGTGACTTGCCGCGGAGAATGCTTACACGGTAGAGAGGCCAATCTCTGTAAAGACGTAACACACGTAATTGAGAACAGATAAAAGTTCGTGGCTAACTGAATCGCAGATTATGCTCTCTTATGTATAGGAAAGTTAAGTTTAGTCTGCTACCAAATGATAACGCGAATTTTACATGTCTCTACATATATTGTTATGAATACAGTATTGATAATTAGAATACGCACTTAAAACACTGCTAATGGAGCTAGTAAGTACAGATTCTATGTATTTCTACTAAAATACTATACTGTTATTCACGCGAGCGCAAAACAACGTATGCAAAATAGGTGTAGGGACCCCTATTTTTCGCGAAAAGAAATTTGCCTCACTTGGTTTCAATACCTTACGTGCACATATGCAGCCTTGCTTCATGGTTATTGACAGCGTGTCAATGTGAAGAGCCGTGTCTCATTTGATTGAGCCAATTACAATAACGTTCCTGCAACACCGCACGTCTGTGATTTGCCGGTAGAATCCCAAGGCTCGTGAGTGTTAAAATATCCCATCACTGACCACCAAGTAGAACTGCAGATGTGCACGTAAGGCACTGAAACCAAATAGAGCATAATTATTTTCGCGAAAATCAGGGTCCCTGATGATGATACATCGCAAAATTGTTTTGTGCGAACATACCCTTAGAAACACTATAGTTTCTTGCTACATGTGTGATTGGGTGATATACGACTAACACTCCGTAGCTGTCTGCAGAACAATAATAGATATCAAATATTACAATAGCGGGATTCTTATTGGATTAATGGAATAGGATAATAGCTCTGCGTACAAGTGAAAGCCAGTAATATTCTAATAAGCTGAACGTGTGTTGAAACCCAGTAAACAGTCAAGTTTTCCCGCGGTAAACCAACATCGCTAACCGTCACCTCTACCTATGATGGTGGAGTCACATAGGTGAGACAGAGGCGACACGACCTACGCGATATGAAAAACAAAAGATGTCCGCCAATCAGCACCTAGCTTTCTGCGACGTCAGCTCGACAGAAATGGCGAACGCGATGCGGATTCCAAATAGAAATTATATCGATTATAATCGAGACGGAGTTTGAATTGGTTTGTTTTCAAACTCATATGTTGGTGATAATGATGAGTTGGAATGAATTTGTGTTTATTTATTTTAAGGGGTATTTTGGTTGGTTATTGTGTGCAAATATTTATAGTAGTATTTCCACATTTCGTAAGGCTAGTAGATATTTAAAATACATTACAATTGGACGAAAAAAACTGATCTACTGTAAACATGTGGCTGTCGTACTAGATGTTAGAACAAACGTAATGACAACGAAATATTTACATTTAATATTAATGTAGTACTTGTCGCGCGGCAGCTAAACTGGTGTGTGAAAAAACGAGACATTTTAGTGTATCACCGTTTTTTTTGTCGTGTCGCTTTGTCGCGCCTATGTGAATCCACCATGTGCCGTCAGGTGCATTTACGCTCCTTAGTTGGTACTTAATTTTTTTTAAATACTTAAATTTATTTCGTTACATTAATAATCTAGACGAACATGTATCTACGTACTAATGTCAGGCAACACTACCGATTGCCGAAATAAAATTAAATATTCTAGGCTATTAAACTACAAAATACCAACAAAATTACATTTCGCCACAAATAAGGACGTCACGTGCCTTAGGCAGAGGCTATCTAAACAAAGCAGAAAATATAATGCAATAACATCAGCGTAAATGCCCCTGACGATTCATACCTGATACATCCAGTGTATGTTCGAAACAACAGTGCGAACGTTGAATAAAAACGTGCTGATGCCTGGCTGAACTTGTTGCATACATGCAATTTGGAATAACAACAAAACTATTCATTGCAGGTTTCATAGATTTCTCAGCCAACAGATATTCCGTTAGCTTAAATACGTATTTATTTCGCCATATACAAACCTAGGCTGTATACGGTTGACTGTAGCAAAACCTTTTTCTCTGTGCACAATTGAATACGTAAGCGATTCACTTAAAATTAAAATTTCTGTCATTTACGCATTTCCTTCATACGCAGTAAAAAGTACAATTGCAGTAAGATAACGTAAGTCGGATCTACGTCTCGTCGGCTGCGAGGTCATCAGACACTGCGACGCACAGCTTGGTACAATGACAGGAGCTGGGAGAGGAGTCGAACATGGCCATTCCAGCATTCGCCTGGAGAGATTTCGGAAAGCCATGGAAAGCCGAGATCAGGATGGCCGGAACTTGGGTTCGAACCCGGGTCCTCCCGAATGCGAGTTCAACGTCTTACCGTTGCGACACCTCACTCGGTCCCACAATGAGAGAAATGTTTCGTGCAGTCAACCGTATGTGTGTGTGTGTGTGTTTGTGTGTACATATTGTAACACAATGCATAATTAAGGCTTTTATTTTAAATTGTTTCTGTTACAAGATATTATTATTATGGGGTGGTTTCACTCAGATGGTAGCTACCCTGTGGGTTTATTTAGATGTTATTTAGGGTTAAAAGACTAAGAGACAGTTATGGTTAAACGGGCATTTACTATACTATAATGGCAGGTGCACCGAATACAAAATAGGTTACAATGTGTTCTATTCAGGAGGGGAGCGCAATATACTGATGATTAAATTATTATGTTAAGTTGAGAGTTTCTGCCACATAATTAGATCTGACGACCTTACCGAAAGCTGGATTGATGAGGAGACGGCATCGACGGACGAGCACGCACCCGCCCGGGGCTCGATCCACGAGTCCCCGGCGGAGAACTGCACTGCTGTTGATCTGATGAGTGCTGGTGGACGACAGCTCGACGACAGACAGACACACACACACACACACACACACACACAAACACACACACACACACACACAAACACACACACACACACACATATATATATATATATATATATATATATATATATATATAGAAA
>PNEQ01099902.1:75062-100591 GCA_003012365.1 Medauroidea extradentata | reverse complement strand
TATGTTAAAGACTTTAATTGTGATCTTAATATGTAATACATTGGTCAGTTATTGCGGAAACTACACGTGCCTGCTCTCTGTCGGTAACGTACTGAACTAGTTGTACAGGACCTTCCCAATTTAGTGAAGCCCACAAAGTGGTTTGTGTAGATATTGAGGTAGCCTACATCTAGGGTCACGAACTTTTCGCGAAAAGAAATTTGCCCCATTTCGTTTCAGTGTCATACGAGCAAATTCTACTTAACAGTCAGAGATTGTATGTTTTAACTATCACATTTCTTGAGGTTCTACCCGCAAATCACAGACGTGCGGTGTTGCAGTACCTTATTCTGATTGGTGCACTCAAATAAGAGACGTCACTTCACGAAGATACACTGCCAATAACCATGAAGTATAGACGTAGATGTGAACATATGTTACAGTTAAACAGACTGGGGCAAAATTCTTTTCGTGAAAAGTTCATGGCCCTCCCTATATCACGAGTCTTGCTATACGCACAAAAAAAATCTGTTTTTTTTTACGCGTTGCGTCAATTTTCCAGCCAACTAATATTTCGTAGGTATTTTTTTTATTCACAGAACCGGGGAAGGCGTATAGTTAGAGAGGATGATATATCGCGGGAAAATTTGACTGTTGGCTGGGTTTCAACGCACGTTCAGTTGACCAGAAGATGACTGGCTTTCGTTTTCATGTGGAGCTGTTGCCCTATTTGACTTCTCTTTAGGTAACCTACAACAATATTAGACTTAACGTTATTGAATTTCGTAACGTAATGTGTAGGTCAGTGACAAAGACATACAATTTCTGTAAGATGAAACGAAGTGGCAACGTGTGTTCTTCAAGCTTCTGACCTTCGAACGGCAACAGCTTTCACCCCTATTGTCAACCAGTTCAGCTACGGAGGCCATGTAAAAGCTTTCGAAGAGCCTTTTCTAACGGTGCTAAGGTACAGTCTTCGACAAAAAAAAAAGGTTACGTTATGGTAACCCGTGGAACAAACCCATTTGTGTTCTTTACTAACGTGAAACGCTTTTCATGTTTAATTATTTTAGTTTCTACAGATAGAAATGTTTCACCAAATAATCACGCCTTTTATTATGAGTAGGGAGAGTGAAAGTCACGAAGTTTTTTTATTTTAAAAAAGTTTTCAAAACACTGCAGCCAACTGCACTTCAATACTAAAATAACCAATAAAATACTCTGTCTCAATCAAGTATTTGATTTTAAGCAAATAGTTGTATTCCTCCTCATTACGGCGATATCAATTTTTATTTATTTATATCACAACTTAAAGACGCTGTTAAGGCACGGTGGCCTTTTCTTACACTGAGCCCACAACACTTCACATTTATTTTACATCAACATTACAATTAATTTAAAATTAAAATTTTAATTAAAAAATAAAATTATGTTATTACACACAATTACAAAGTACAAACTTATAGTAAAAATATTGCACAGGTTCCTAAATTTTCAATATAGAGTTACAAATATACATAATAATTAAAAAAAGAAAGAAAGGGGGGAAAACATTATTCATACATGCTCAAATACACTCACACACACACACGCGCACACACACACACACACACACACTGTGACACACTAATATAGTGTCTCAATAATACAGTCTTACTATTCTCAGTCACTTTGTCGTGAAGCATGTCGGCAGTAACAAGTGCATATCTACTTCTACGATGTGACCAGCTGCCATGGCGAGGAGTCCAGTTGGTGTGTTAAAGCTGACAGTAGCGTGACCCTGCTCTTTCACGACTCTTGAACGATTGGTTTAAAAACACGGCTCGGCTGAGTTTTTGCGCATATTTTCGTTTGTTCCTTGTCGGAGTGGGTGAAACAAAGTATTCTCGCGATAGCTGCTGACAGCAGCCGAATTTACAATCGAGCGTTCTCTTAGACGCTGAGGCTACTTGCCAATAGCTGAAATGGCGTTTGGGTTGGAGGCTAATTGTTGCGTCACTTCTTGCTGTATCTGCAGGCGTGCAGGAAGGCAGGCAGCAATCTCAGCAGTAGCAGACGACATAAACCTGGCGGAAATATACGACGAAGCTAACAATTTAATTATAACATCGTTGTTAAGTGTGAGGTACATATATATGCAGGGCAGCAGAGAGAGGGGGAAGGGGGTTAAAAAGGGGCAAACGCCTAGGGGTCTGAGCGCAAGCGGGGCCCGGGGCAGTGAACCGGAAAATAATAAAATAAAACTTTTAAATAAATTATTTTTTCTCCTACACACAATTTGCCTCATGTTTCACATTATATTGCTTCTTGTGTTATTCAGCTGCAAAACAAATGTTATATTCAGTTTTCATTGGGGGAAAAAAAAAGCAAAACAAGTAGGATTGTGGTTGCATGTGGGCCCGGAAATCCTTCCATAGTGTAACAGCGAATTAGAAATAGTTTTTATAATTGCAGTTAACTGTAAATATTTTTAATATGAGTTGCCGTCCCATGTGGGAAATTTCTTCTTACTATATGTTTCGTATTTTGTTTAAAAAGAGCATTTATAAAATTAAGTTTATTACCAATTAAAAAGTGTATTTTTTTTAGGGTAAATGTTTCTGTAGTGTTTACCTTATTTCAGACATCGTTAATTATACTGGTAACCTTACTGATAAGCGTTCCATTTGTGTTCAGGTACTGACGCGCTGAGTACTGATGGTGCTCCATTTGATATTTTACTAGCCTGTTATATATGCAGCAAATGAAATGCGGCCGCAGAAGGCTGGAGGTGTGTGTAGTCCGAGATGACAAGTTTGTCCAACCCTAGCTGGTCTTTCAGGCAGAAGATCGCCCCTGGCGGCATTGTGGCGAGGGCAGGACGGCGGTCAGGTGCCGACGGAGGGTGTGTTGTGTGGGGGCAGGTCAGTCAGGGGCGGGTTTGACCTTTGTGCGTGGAGTGGCCTGGAGAGGGGAGACAGGTCCGGTCTCCCCCGCGCCGAGCAGTACAGCAGGACGAACAACATTTGATCACGGTGGCCGTGGCAGTGCGAGACGTACTGGAATTAATTGATGCAAACATCTTTTCGCGGGAATCAGGGGTCCCCATAAAGTGGTTTGCGATTTTACCTAAGGTGCGTGTTTTGATTACACTCAAATCACAGCCGCTCTGTTCTGTCAACAACGAAATCAAACTTCTTCTGTTAAACACATGCCGGAGTTTGGTGAAGAAAGCCTCTACATTAGATGAAGTCCTTTATGGTGCATGCCATGTATATTATTTTTATACGTGATACAGTGCACAATTAATTTGTCAACGTATTTTACGAGCGTGGTAGACCAATGGTAAAAACATTCGCCTCGCATTCGGGAGTATCTGAATTCGATTCCTGTCTCCAGCCATCCTGATTTCGGTTTTCCAGGGTTTTCCGAAATCACTCCGACTCCTTACCTCTGTCCTGCATGTACCTCAATCAAGGCTTTGTACTTTTCTATGGCACGTTAAACTAATAGATAAATAAATAATTAGTATTTTTAGTTTGATTTTTTACTAAGGTTCTTAAAACATATTTTCTACGGAAACTAAAAAAATAGGCATTATAATACAGTATATTTATTTCATTATTTATTACATCTTTAATGCGCGGTTAAGGCATTGATGCCTTGTCTTACACTGGATCCATTACAAATGATTACAACGAAAATAAAACATTACATGGTTAAGGATAAGAATTAAAAAATAGTTAACAGTTAAGTTAGAACAACGATATATGTGTACATACAAAAATAAATACCCTATACATACACAGATAAATATACACACAAAACCAACCGGTGTGGAAAATATTAAATTGGATCTAAGGATATAGATATTAGTAATATCTTGAGGCATATAGAGTCAAACACAAAATGATTTCCCTGTGGTGAATGTAATATAACAATATAATAATTTAACCACAAAAATAAAAATTTCGATAAAAATATTACTTTATTCTAGAAACAACAGATAAGCAAAATCAGTAATATAAGTACCTGAAGACATAAAGTTAAGTTTTTGTTTTAATATTCAACCTCTTTGATTATTGTATTGATTGTTCGTGATAAAGTGAGCACTAAAAATTTAACCTTCGAAAATTATCACTAGCCGTTTCTGCATGTAATTCAACATAAAATAGATTGCATTATTGGTTGTATGATTGGCAGCGTTATTACGCAATATATATATGTATATATATATATATGTTTATTTTCCGATTTAAATTCAATTATACTAAAATAAAATCAACCGAAATCGTCATAGTTCCGTGTTACATAGTTAATTAACAAATTGTTTTACCAAAATGTATCGATTCATACTGCACATTTTATCTTATACGCGTAAACATCAAGTGACGTGTCCAGAGGGGTTAAATATTTCACGGTGTCAGCCGTTACGTGCGGAAAGATACGAATCAGCTGAAAATAGAATTTTAGCAGGGCTTTTTTGAGTGCTCACTTTGTTCCGAATCGCTTATATGACATAAAACACGTGTTCTGTAAGAAGTGTTCTGAAAGTGTGAATGTCCTCACAAACACCTCGTGAATACAGTTGCAGCTACCAATTTTGTTGTCAGGGCATGTAACTTCAAGTAGCCAAAGAGACCTTCCTAACAGGTCCATATGGAGATTAAGATTCCACTATACACTGTACGTACAAATTCTTTGTTTTAAAGCCGTAATATTTGTTTCAGAGTATAAATCAAAAAATACTTGTTTGAACAACCAATTCAATATATGTGTTCTTTAAAACGTTTGCACAAAATTTGTTTTATGCGTTAAATGCAATTTGTTAACAATGATAGAACAAATAGATGCTAATATTTTCCTATCACTGTTTACAAATTGCATTTACCAAGAAATGCAAATTTAGTGCTAACATGTTAAAGAACACATACTTTAAATTGGTTCTTCAAGCAAACATTTTTTATTTATACTGTAAAACAAATATTACGGCTTTAAAACAAATAATATGTACATCAGGTGTATAGTGGAATCTTAGCAACTTCCTTGCTTTTCATTTGCCAATACCATTAAATAAATCACCCCATCCAGGCTCTATTCGATTACTTCTAACTAGAGAATAGAGAGTTTAAGAACGTTTAGTCAGTACTTGAGATACTGCGACATCTCTTTTGTAGGAGTTGTTCTTTTTAAGGGGCCTCCCTACCTGCCCTTCAAATGCGTTGCAGCGAGGTACGGCTATTCTCTTTTTAACGAAACTATTTAACGCACATTATATCTGTACATCTACGAAAATAACACACACTTCAAACTATGTCGCTATAGTTTTAAAAAAGTGTGTATGTTTATTAGAAACCTTATTTTCAGGCTCCTCAAAACTGCCAAAAATGACTTTTCCAGACTGCCGTATCTGGAAAATTAACTATCGTATTCGAAAAACACTAATATAAAAACAAGCGTTAGACTTTGAACTATGCTGTCCACAAACAAAATATTGTGGTCACCGCTTATAGTCCCATAGTAAGAAGGATAATAGTAAATCACTGCACGGCATTTGAGGGCCTTGCACGGAAAGGCGATAACTCATTACATACGTAGACTAGTGACAGCCTTACCGCTCCTGCCTCACACACACAAACGCAGTCTATCTACGGAGGCCCCTTAAGAGGCCGTGGTACATAATTCAACGCTAAAAGCATTAATCTATAACTGTAGGTTTCTTAAAGTCAGATTGCAAAAATTAAACAATAGCAATCCTAGACAATAGTTTTAGCCAACGTTTTAAACAAAATTGTTTCCAGTGTTAGGAACTTCTGAGGCACCATCTCTGACGCCGGAACCTCATGCATTTAACTGCGGCGCAAGAGAGCACGCGTAACGAATTCGGAATTAGTAATTTTGGATAAATATTTAGTCATAAAGTTGGCAAATACCATTATCTAGGATTGTCATTGAGTATTTTATCCATATTGGCCTAGAAAAAAGCGTAGAAATTAATGATTTTTTCAGAGCTTATTTATTTACTACGCACTCTTAATATAAAAAAATTAAGGGTGTTACGAATTATTGGCATTGTATTTTAATAGAAACATTACGTTCTAAGATAAGGCGCGTGTTATTGGACCAAATTTGTAGTAGGAGTTACTTAGTGTGTATTAAATAACGAGCGATATTTATTACCATAAATGTTAATTTAGGGTAACTAGTTCATAACCATGCCTTATTATTTCGAACTCAGTGTGCGTTATGAAAAGTCTATACCTGTTGAAATACCTGAAAAAAAAATCTTGCCAAATTTAGAATTCGGAAGAAACTAACCAAAATTCAGCATGATTAGTGACACAAGCACGACTAAGTCTTGAGGCACGGCGAGGTTGACAATACGTAAGTATGGACCAACGGCGGAATACAGAAGTCTAGAGCGGAGGCAACGCGAGCACTCTCAAGAAGCCCACATGCGAACACTGAGAGCGACTTTGTTGGCAATCTCGTCTGGGTAAAGGGTGTAGGACATGAGAAGTCTAACCACTACACAGTCGTGGCCCTCTAATCGACAGAGAAAGTAATCAAATGCAGTAAGTTAAATAGGACATACCTTCCCGCCATTATAAATGTGTTCATTAATCAATATCTTCTACTTGAGTTTATAAAAGAACGCTAATTAGCGAACCCCGAAGGTTTCCCAGTTCACGTGTTTAGTTACTTATTTAAATTTTTTTTTCAAATAGCTTGTATATATTTAGGCCCACGTATACATGTTTGAATGTATATACAATATTATATACACATATATAGATATTTCAGTTTAGAAAGGTTTGAAGGAATATGTTGAAAATAAACTTTCAAATTTTATAAATGTTGACAACAGCCCTCGTAGCAAATACAATAATTATTCAGTTTGCCAGCTGTTGGCAGAAGCGGCCAACGTTCGCTAGTATGATGGTCTACTTTTGTAGGAATGGTTGTTAATCAAGCAATGTCAGTAAATATGTTTGTAGTTATACTGAAATTATTTTAACCTGGGCAACTTAATTTAAAGTACTCGGTCCACAAGCAGACACAGCAAACTAACTCACAAGCATCTGAGTGTAATAAGAATGCTTGTGGTACACTTGTGGTTAATGTGTGAGTGATTTAATTACGCATCATGTATGCCACATGTGACCGCGGGTGCATTCCAAATGTTTACTGCCTGTGGGCTGCTTATCACGATCATATTTGTACAAGTGAGCCAGTTGATGTTTGCTATTTGGGAGGTTTTATGATTGATATTTACAGTGTTTATTTCTTTTAATTAATATCTTTAAAAGAGCTAGAATTTATATAGTAATTGTATGCCGCGATTTTGGGATGAAGGTGGAAATAAGTTTGTAAATGTTTGCTGCAACACGTGTTGTTTAGGGAATGTATTTATCGAGATAAAATATTTTCAAGCTACCCTTGATTAATTTTACTTCTCTACTGAACCCTCTTCCCTTACAAAGCAATGTTGGTTCCAGTGACAGCAGTACCGTAATCGCGCTGTGTTTGGATGCGTGTTGCGTGACGTTAACGACATCAGCAACTATGTGTGTACGCGTGTCTTATCGCCGTAGCGTGCAACAGTCACCAAAGACAAGCAGCTCATAATCTGTGCTTTAAAGCTGCAATTAAAGACAAAAAAAGCTGGCGGAAATAATTTTATTTTGAAAAAGCGTAGAACAAGGCTCATTCGCTTTTTTCTTCTTGTCGGTCGCCAATTAATACAGACGAATGTTCATTGTCTATCTTATAGCGCAAAATATCCTGATAAGTTTTTCAGTGTAATATTCTGAAATATTGGATGAATGCTATTATGACTGGCTTCTCGACTAACTGTGGAAACTGTAAAGGAAAACAGCGTGGCGAGCAGTTGTAGAACACTCGCCTCAAAATCGGGAGGGCCCGGGTTTGATCACCGGCTCCGGCCATCTTGATTTCGCTTTTCCAGAGTATTCCGAAATCACTCAAGGTGAACCCTGGTATGTATTCGTAAACAGGACCTGACCGTATTTACACTCTTTCACCTGTGCCTCCCTACCAAGGCCTCATTACACCCGAAAAAAATTTCGCGAATCAATTTCAGGCAAGTTAGAATTTAAAACATGGGTATTGTAGATGTTGTAACTGGACCACGATTCATCAGACAAGTCTTGAAGAGATCTTGGCTAACAGCAAACCAGCAGTTAAACCAGGCACGAATGGAGCGATGCGTTTGAATTGGGGAGGGAAATTTCGAATTACTTACAAAACGAAACTTTTAAAATTTATTTAACGGGGAGAGAGCCGTGGCGAGCTAGTCACTTCTTTAGCGAGATCATCTAAATTTTTCGTTATAAATAAAATAACGTCATTCCGAAATTGTATGACACCAAATTGAATTTTAAGATCTTTACATTGTACATGCTCGTATTTTTGGTGGGTTTAGGAAGGGGTGTTTCTCCTCTTCCCCCACCCCCTTTTCCAACCCAATTGTGTCCGTCATTGAGTTAAAAAAAGAACGAATATATTGCTGCCTGAAGTAATTACCTGCTTGCTGAGGCAGAAGTTAGTGGATGAACAGCTAACTTGGTTGAGCATAGTACTGTGCAGTCTAGTATGCATGTCTTTGCACCCGCGATATTTTTGTGTGACATTTGAAAACAAAATCTTGACAACATTTTAGTCACAACTTAAGAACACAGATCGTCCTTTTAAAGTGCTGTGTCCACTATAGGAAAACTTATTCAAATTTATTTTATTTTGCTGCCAAGTGCTTCAATATAAATTTTTACGATTTGCCCGCACTTGTCGAAACAAGGTTGGCAATAATAATATTTCCATATTTCTTTAAAACCTTCGTGTAAGCTATTTTTTACCATCCATTATTTTGATATACAAATGTTATTTTTATTTTACGTGTATTTTTCATTTGGCCGGTAAATGAAATATACTTATTTCTACGTTCAGAGGTAATGGATGGAAAATTTCTCGAATTTGTTTTAGGTCAATTTATAATCAAAATACTTTAATTTTCTGCTACGTTTTCGATTATATCATGCAATATCCCAATGTAGCCTGGTTTTTTCATAAATATGTTTGCACACCTGCCTCTCTGGTTCTACCCGCTAATCACAGACAAGTTGTGTCGCAATTAACGTTCTTCTGATTGGCACTGTCAAATAAGTAACGCCTCAACACAAAGGCACACTGCCAATAACCATGAAGTAAAGCTACAGGTGTGCACGTAAGGCATTGAAGCGGGTTGGAGCAGAATTCATTCCACCATTAATTAGTGCGTGAAGGGGTAAGGTTAACTCTACTACAGGTTGGGAAACTCAATATTAGTAGTTTGGGAAAGGAAAATTTCTGCCGCCAGTTGCGCTGTTGTCGGTAAGGGGGCTACGAACTTTACCAAGGTCGGTACCGAGGATTCAAGAATTAACATTAACTGGGCCGAAGACGGGTAAGTAGGGGAAGCTTGCTTCCTTCCCTACCAGTCGCGTGACCTATGCAAAGGCTCTGTTTCAGTCGCCATATTGAATTTTATTATTTTTAATTTTTTTTTGGATTTCTAAGAAGAAGAATGTTGAGTATGATGCGATTATACCTCATATTCTATTTACATTTCGCAACAGTACGATTATTGTGATTTAGCTGTAAACGTATAATTACGTCGCAATCTGTGTGGCAAATATTTTTATATTCATAACTTGCCCGACAATTTGTGACCTAACTATACGTTGCTAGCTCTATTGCCATGCTTGTATTTTATCTCAAGGTAAATAGAATTTACGGTATCGACGCCGATGTAATATTTTTCTTCTCAGAATTACAAAAAAAATAAATAAATAAAATAAAAGTAATAAAATTCAATATGGCAACTGAAACCGAGCCGTAAGAGTTAGTAGACCAGACGTGTGAGCCGTGCTGTAGTGTGGTAGGGAAATAATTTTTTTGTGTAACTATTAAACGTGTTTCCACTACGTTTATCTACGAAAAGAAGACACTTCAAACAGTGTCCCTATGATTAACAATTTCGTCCGTTTATTAAAAACATGTTTCCCGAGCACATCAATAGTGCTAAAAATGGCTTTATTCATGTTGCTGTAGCTGAGAAAATATCGATCGAAATCGTAAAACTAAGCCATAGAAATGCATTGGACATTACCACAAACTATCCACAAATAAAACAACAGGGTCATCGCTTGAAGTCCTATTGAAAAAGTGTTTCTACGAAGACACTGCACGCTAGTTTAGTCCATCGCTCCTAGAGACGGTGAGGTACTTGACGGACGTGATGTGTTCGACTTATCGCCTCCCCCTTTTCCGTGCAACGTCACTTTCGTTAATCTTTGGTACCAACCTCGGTAATTTTCGTAATACCCTTATCGACATCAGCGCAACTGGAGCAGAAATTTTCCCTTACCACACTCGTCCGTAATATATTCCTTTATCTTCTTAGTCACTTCAGGTTTTTCTTGGGGGGAAGGGGGACAAGATTTTTTTTTTTTCGGTGACAGTGACCTTGTTGCATCTTTTTTATTAATTAGCCATGTGTAAATTAGAAACTGTAATAATAAAACTTCAGTTTTATGTGCTTAAGTTAGCATTATTTAAATAACAAAATACAAAAAATATATTTTCCCCCTTAAATTCCAAATCCAGGGGGAGGGCATTTCCCCCCTCCTCTTCCCCACCTAAAATGACGCTCCTGGGTAGATATATCCTTAGTAAAGGGACGGTCTCGGGAGATGTTGTGAACGGAGATAAGTTGTAGAAGGCTTGGGCGCTCGCACGTTCGCCAACAGTCAACACGACGTGATAGCGCCGGTGTTTGTCCAGCTGTTAGCACAGGGCTTGAGACGACATCAGCCAACACTCGCTACACACACGGATGTGCTGCGCGCGCATCGTACCAACCTCTCACACGAGACAGCATGCTGTGACGTACAGCTGTTTGGTGCGTCACTACACAGCGACAACCTGTTCGCCAACCTGTGAAAGTACGATCAATTCGTTATAGGTAGGGACCAACGAGCTAAATAGTAAACATAGAGGGGCGGAAACAGCAATCTTCAAGGCTCTGAGGCGAAGCCCAATTGGACGTGGTATTTTGACTCTAGATAAAATGGCGGACTCTTATTTCCGCTCGAGAGACGAGAGCGATTATGCTCATTTAAACTTTATTACAGTATAATATATTGCAATAATTATTGGCATTTTTTCCTGCGTTCAGCGGGAATATAGTGGAGCTCTAAAGAAACGGATTTTATGCGAACATAATGACGGATTTTTAACATAATGTTGGCCACACTGCTGTTCGCCATGTTTTCTAGGGTCAAAACAGCCGTTCAATTGGGCTTCACTTTGGAAGCGTTTCCGCCCCTCTATGTTTACTATATAGCTCGTTTGTAGGGACACCTGTTTTTCGCGAAAAGAATTTTGCCCCACTCTGTTTCGTTGCCTTACGTGCACAACTGAAGTTTAGATTTGTGGTATAATGATTGGATATTTTAACTTTCACGAGCCTTGAGATTCCACCGACAAATCACAGACGTGTGATGTTGCAGGAACGTTGTTATAATTGGCTCAGTCAAATTATAGGCTACCCAAAGAAATGCTGCCAATAACCATTTAGCAGTATTGCAGATCTGCACTAAAGTCACTGAAACAAACTGGGACAACTTTCTTTTCGCGAAAGTTATGGGTAGAGATGATGGTTAGAGATGATGGTATATCGCGAAAGTGTTTTGTGCCAAGATAGCCTTGAAAACACTGACACAACGTAGCTGTCTGCCGACATCAAATATTACAATATCGGGATTCTTATTGGCTCAGTCAAATAGGGCAACAGCTCCACGTACAAGCTAAAGCCAGTAATCTTCTGGTAAGCTGGACGTGTATTGAAATCCATCAAACAGTCAACTTTTCCCGCGATAAACCATCATCTCTAATGATGGTATATAACAAAACATGTTTATGTCAACATACCCTTGAAAACACTGCAGTTTCTAGTGACAAGTATGATTGGGTGATATACGTCTAACACAACGCAGCTGTCCGCACACCAATAATAGGCATCACATATTATAATAGCAGGATTCTTATTGGTTCAATCAAATAGGGTAATAGCTCCAAGTACGAGCTAAGGCCAGTCATCTTCTGGTAAGCTGAACATGTGTTGAAACCTAGTAAACAGTCAAGTTTTCCCGCGGTAAACCATCATTAGGTATCCATGTTTTTTTCGCGAAAAGAATTTTGCCTGGCTTTGTTTCAGTGCCTTACGTGCACATCTGCAGTTTTGCCTCGTGGTTATTGGCAGCGAGTCTATGTGAACAACCGTATTTCATTTGACTGAGCCAATTACAATAAAGTTCTTGCAACACCACACGTCTGTGATTTGCCTGTTGAATCCTCAAGGCTCGTGAGAGTTCAAATATCCAATCACTGACCACGAAACAGAACTGCAGATGTCAACGTAAGGCACTCAAACAAAGCCAGCCAAAAATTTTTTTCGAGAAAAATAAGGGTCCCTAGTTATAGGTAGTTCGTCACAAAGTAAGCTCTTTTGAAGACCATCTTGGCAAGTTGTTAAATATTATTATTGGTTTTAACCTGTGTAGTTAGCGTTTGTTTTGGGTACACTATAAACACACACACCTTGATTGTTATGTAGGAAACTTTTTACAAAAAAATTGACAGAAAAATAATTATTAAATGAAAAGAAAAACGTAATTAGGGTTTCAAAAGTGCCCACTTAAACCCGAACCGCTTACATATCAGCCCCATGGTACAAGTAAATACACAGACACTTTAGAAAGCTCACGAAGGTAGGGTACATTACCCAAAATTTCAATTTTAGTAGTTTGAAACGTAACCCGATAAACCGAGTGAAATGGACCCGTGTTCGAATATTCACCGGACAGTCTCTCGACAAACCCCTTGCTTACTGGGTTCGAGAACAGATACCTGCCGATTTTATGATATTATTTTTAATAAAAAATAATATATGTTGTTTTAGACATATCCTAGCGTAGCCTGCAATGCTGTTACACAGTGTTAATGAGTCAATTTCGGTAAGTTACTCGGTTTTCCCTTCCAATATTAAACTGTTTTATGGAAATTTGGACTTTGATATGCCATTATACGAAAACTGCGAAAGCCAAAAAATTTATCTTGCTGGGAAATATTGTCACAATGTACGTCTACAAGGACAACCATATCTCGTAGAAAAAAAACCTTTTGGTAGCAGACGAAAGTCGTGATTTGGTGCGAAAAAAACGTAAGCAGTCGACATAAACAAAATCACGAAACGAATATTTGTACGTTACTATAATGCTAAAACAGTGTACTGCAGACATCGCATTCCACAAAACATTTTACAGTATACATAATGTGTGCAATGTTTTTTTCGTCCCGCCGTCTTTAAACCCTGCATAACATTTCAGGCATTTATCAAATCCTGGTAATTGACGAAACATGGTCACGTGACTGAAATAACCTACTCTACCCCAGCGGATGGGTTATTGAAAGCGCCTTCAATGCATAAATTGCTTTGTCAAACATCACAGTAATTTTTACTTTTCAGACGAGCATGGAGTCCTCTGCCTTGTCGATACCTGAATCTTTAGTAGAGAATTTGTAGACCAAATTAAGATAGGGAGTTCGGTTATTCGTAGAAACCTGAAGAGTTTGCGACCAGTGGCGGCTCGTGGGTTGTTGCCAGGTGGGGCTGCAGTTGCCAAGAGCTGTACAGGGTTGTGCGCTGGTTGGCTCTACAGCCACTGACACGCTGATGTGCAGGTGCCCCTTACTACTGAGAGGTCACAAAACATCTAGTAGCCGGCAAATATTTCATGGTCGTAGGTCTACGGCGTGTTAATCAAGAGTGTACTGGTCAAAACGCGAATCTTGGGTTAAATTGGAGATGAAAATGTATATGGTAAAATGTCGTACGATATTTTACGTGCACAGTGTGGCAACACTGCACGGAGATAGTCGCCTTATGCGCTACACGTCCCGGTATTATTTAATGTTTGTCACGTCAAGTAAACGTAGGATCATGTTAAGATTGATCAGGATTTAAACCTGCACATCAGTGGCGGCTCGTGGGTTGATGGCAGGACACAAGTTGCCGAAAACTGTACACTCCTATGAACGCGCCGCCATATACCAAAGACAATGAAATATCTACTGCCTACTTATTGTGGTGTGAGCAGTCAGTATTAAGCAGCACCTACATACCAGCGTGTCATTGGCTATAGCGTCAACTAGCTCACAACATATACAGTTCTCTGCAACTTGTGCCCTGCCTGGTAACAACCTACAAGTCACCACTGCTGCACATGCATAATATGCAGGTCAGAACAGTTGTAGTATGATAAGTAGAGACCGGAAAAATTCGCGGGTTCTCTGAGCTGTAGGCTAGTCTGCAAGAATATATGTTGAAATCGTACAGACAGCAGCTGTTTATTAGATGCTTGATGATACAGTCAACTGGGCCTACGTTCAGTTACAGTATTATTGTTGGCTCAGCTACTTCCAGGAAGTGTAGAGTAAGTCAACGGCCAATTATAAACGTCATAGAGACAAATAGTTGTTGGAACTCTAGCTTGCTCCTAAAAGAAAACGCGAATTTTTCAGGTCTCTAATGATAAGTTACCTTTGGAGTGCAAGAGTGGGCTAACTACGGTGGTATGTTGCCACATTGATGTGCATATAAAATGTCACCGCATAACATATTGCTCCTAACATTTTCGTCTCCAATCAAGCCTAGAAATGCTTATTAATTTTTTTTTTTTTTACATTCTGTATAAAAACATTACACAGGTGTTCATCTTGAATTCTTGGGGAAAAATATAGCCTACAAAATCCTGAAGAGTAATATCTAGAGACCGGGAAAATTCGCCGGTTCACTGATCTGCAGGCTAGCCTCCAAGAATATATGGGCAATCACACAGACAACAGCTGTTCACTAGCAGCTCGCTTACACAGTGATATGGGCCTTCATTTAGTAACATTTGTATTATTGGGTCAGCGACTTACACGAGGTGTCAAATAAGTAGAGACATGCAAAATTCACGTTATCATTTGGTAGCAAGACTAAGCTGCACTTTCATTTACATAACAGAGCATAATATGCGGTTCAATTGGCCACGAATTTTTATGTGTTGTTATTTACGTGTGTTACGTCTTTACAGAGATTGGCCTCTCTACCGTGTAACCATTCTATGAGGCAAGTCACGACAATATCGGCCAGCGGGAGACGTCGAACGAGCCTATAGTCACTTGGAGTCTAGTCAGCTGTCAGAAAATAACGCGAATTTTGCATGTCTCTACAAATAAGTCTAGGGTCAATTGCAAAATTGGCACGAACTTACATTTGCTGGAATTCTAGCCTGTGCCTGAAAGAAAACGCAATTTTTTCAGGTCACTAGTGATGTCAGAAACGTCAGGCGAACGGACACTGTAGATACTAGATGCCTTTGTGACTGAGGCGTCATATGGCTCGCGAGGAGTAGAGGTGTTTGTCTGACCTCGGCGCAGTCATGCCCGTGGGCGGGGTCACGCCCTGAGGCCTCGCCGCTGACCCCCTGCAGGCACACGACCGCGCCGCAGACTTGCAGATTCGTCACGGCCAGCCAGGTGCTCTGTTACCGAAGCATCTACACGAGCAGAGTAGCTAACAACACAGAAGCTAAACTACCCACACGTCAGTCGCAGTGGCGACCATATAGATCTGCTGATTATCGTAACCCGGGGACGTGCCAAATATTCCGTGAGTTTATAGCCCAGGAATCTAAGACCATTTTCGGCCAAAACCTCCAAAAAATTTGTCCAAAGCTGAAATTTGGCTCACTTGCAGAGTCGAGCATGCTTAATAACATATCAAAACTTTACCGCTCAAATCCGCGTGCGTCACATCGAAATCGTGCAACAAAGTCATAAGTGACGCGTTTGTGCAGCGTTATACTCAACTGCCGCCATGAGGCGTAACTTTTACCGTACAATTAAAACAAATAGTTCAAAATAATCTAGAAAATCTGTTATACGTAAATATGTTAAGAAATACCTAAAAATGTTAAGTTAACTATACACTGTAAAACAACAAAGTGAAGGAATGTATTATTTTATCAATGTTGTGGAAATTCGACAACGATTATCAGCAAAATTAAACGTCTACGCGAAAATCATGCCGGGTATATTTTGTTGCCCATTCTTTTAGCTTTCTATTGGCACGTCAGTGAACAAGTTAGCGTATTTCGTTGGATCACTAGAGCAGTCCGAGCGTCGCAGTGTACCAGGTTCGGCGCGGTGGACAGGTCAAGCAGACAGAATAGGTGCGTGTATTTCCGGAAATTCCAAATGTCTAGGGTTACAAACATGCCTACTTAGGCACACCTGTTTAGTCTGTATCGATTCTCGTCAGATTTATGACAGGTTACTGCATTTTCGGTGGCCGGTATCTCAGTGAACCTAATTTCTCCGAGAAAATTGTAAAAACTTCTCGGCAATATTTTTGAGAGTGTTTTCTTTTTACAGAAAAAATAAGATAACATATTATTGCCTCAAGCTCTGTAAAATAAACAGGCTATTTTCTTTGTATGTGGAAATTAGGATATTTCATACAGTGAAGATGTCGGTTAAGTCGCAGGTTACTTGTGAAGGATTATGCTCAAAGGTGAAAAAAAAATTGTGAAACGTACAAAGTGAATGTAAAAACTATGAAAATGGAGATTATTTTTATAGCAATTAAACCTATTGCACTGAATAAAGACTGTTGGGCTACAAAGTAAAATAATTTTGAACGTTTACGACAAACGTTTTGGGAAGACGTTTCCAAAAAAAAAAAAAAAAAAATGTAAGCTTACAAAAATATTGTGAACTTTGCAGAATGCGTATCGATATACAAATATGTATGTTTAATTTAAAAAAATTGCATACATATAAATAATAAGTGTCCATTTACAAAGAAAGTTTTGTATATTTTACAATAATTGGTTGAAATGACACGAAATATTTTTTTGGAAATCGCTTCCCAAGATTTTTTGTAAAAATACAAAATATTTTGAAAAATATGACAAGCTTAAAGGTTATTTTGTTTGACATCAAACACTGCTCATAAAAATATGTCACGCTATTCTTCACAGGCATTGGAAAATTTAGACCGCTTTATTGACCTGCGACATTCTTGTTGTACATAGACTGATAAATGTTTTGACATAATTTACGAACACTTTTGGTAAAGTATGATTTTTTTAGTGTATTACTTAAATTAATACAATGGCTATCACACATGACGTTGCTTTAAAGAATATGGAGAAGGTAGATGTGTACACTTTGTTCGATGATAGACTTCATTTCTGAATCTAAATGACTTATACTGTGGTCAACCAGCAGAAATAACCAATATGGAGAATAACCACGTGCACAGAACGGAGCATGTGTGTGGAAAGAGGAATTAACCCAGATGAGCACGTAAGACGAACATCTTTTCGTGAAAATTTCTGGTTTCTATGAATGCGGAAAACAAGTGATGCTGTCTTTATCAGGTTACAGATATCGTTGTAGCAGGAGCTAGGTATCATAATTTTTGCAGTAAACTTTCGCGAATGGTTTCAATTTATGCCGAAATAAAAGTTTCAGTGCTGGTCGTCCTATCAACACAAACAAAAATAAAAGTTTTGCAAAGCTTTGTTCTTTTTAATAAGAAAAGCTGTGCACATCGATTTTCATTGACAGAACTCAAGGTTTCAGGGTCAGTTCTGGAGAGGAGACATCCTGTAGAAATAAAAATTTTAAAAGAAAAACAGGACAGTTACATTTCAGTGCTTAGAGAAACCGTACACAGAGAAAAAAATTTGGTACATTCAACCGTGTACTTCTTTGTATATGACGAAACAAGCGTATGAAATTAGAATCAACCAAATATTTGCTTGCCACTAAGGTTTAGTTCTCTCAACAAGTGTGTTTAATAAAATTAAATGTACATTTTGTTGGAACAACCAAACCAATATTTGACACATTTCTTATATTGCTAAAGAAACAAAGATTTTGTTGGATCAAATACATACTTGTTACGCCACATGCAAACGTATACATCGTTGACTGGAACAAACCTTCTTCTCCGTGTAAACATTTAATCAAACTAAATAAAATGACATAAATAAAATCTTGTGACGTCAAAGTACCCTAGTTTAATTTAAATAAAGTACGCAGATTACACACAATCTTTAAAAATGACAATACCTATGTAGATGTAAATCAACAAACACTAAGTTCTCGTGGACTTGATATTGTTCACATCAAAGAAATAGCGCATCCTGTCGAAACTATTATTCACTTGAGGATTTGTGGCTGTATGGAACATGGGCAAATATTCCCTTATCTCGTTCGTAGAGTAGTTAGATTACGAACGTTAAAAGTGGACGTGGACATCGCAACGCAAGCAAAATTAGTTTCTTCCATTCATTAACTTTAACTCTGGAAATCCAAGCGTAATCTATACAACGTTGTGCTGTGCTATGCTATCTTATACCTAAATAGTAAGGAAACAGGGTCAGTTTGGCACTTTGTAATGTTTAATCAACCTCTTTAAATTTAAGGTGGTTGATATTATTACATGCGATATTTCTGGAGAACTAGCCAATGCGACTGCGACATGGAGGCTTCCGTATTTTGATGTCCTTGAAGGAATCAGTGGGACACACAGTCTCAGGCAGTAATTTGCTTCAGCGTCTGTCACATTTGTGATCTCGGGACATGCACATACAAGATCGTTTCGTACCCATTTCCTTATTCAAGCAGCTCTTGGTCATTTACTATGATGCATGTGAAGCGATAAAAATTATTTGAAGTAAATTGAAATACAAGTGTTCACAGGATTCTCTGAAAATAAACTTCCAGCATTAGGGCGCTGCCAAACTCAGAGCTGTGACGCCAGCAAGGATAGTGATATAAGCTATATTTTTTAATTAGTATTCTACGTGGCTCGGTACTTGTCTAACCTACGTATATCCCACCATTAATTGTTCTGTTTTCGGTGAGGCCCGCACTGCTACAAGATTTTTTAGAGCTTTTAAAAATTACTATGAAAGTACTCGAAAACGTTTCATAAATATTTTCCTGTAATTTTATTCCTATAGCAATATTTTCATCTTCTAAATGAAGAAATTATTTCTGTCCGATAGAGATATCAATAAAAATGATAGCACCGCCGAACATAATTTAAATTGTAAATCACTATACTTGCTCATGCCACGACTCTGGTAGGCAGCGCACTCAATGAACACTGTCTTGACCATTACTGCAAATTCAAAGGTTGACAGCGTATCCGTCAGTAGCACTGTAGATCTATGTCAATATTTCGACCAAATAGGTCACACACGGCAGTTTATCAACGCACGTTTCACAGATTTTGCCGTTTACGAACAACATTTCATTCTGTTCATGAAAAAACAACACTAAACTACCTAGGGACTTTTAAACTATGTGAAAATATAAGGCACTTTCAGCATATTTTAAAATGTCAGTGATAATTGTATTTTTTTGCAGTTATATAGTCTTTACTTATTTCTCGTTTTGTGTGGTAAACTGTGTTTTAGTTATTTTCGTAGAATTCTGTGATTTAATGTAATATTTTATGTATGTATAATATAACTATGATAAAAAATATTGCTAATTATCACTACATATCGGTAATTTAAAAATTTCAAAATTATTTTATGAATTGTAGACAGTATATAAAACAAAGTGAGAACCCATCGTGAACATAAATTTAAGTGTCAATGATGTCGAGAACGAGCAGAGGGAAGTGAAATGTAGCAATAGTTTGACCTGGCCATCGTGCCGAACAAGGTACACTGCGATGCTCGGACTGCTCTAGTGATCCAACGAAATACGCTAACTTGTTCATACCACATACCAATAGAAAGCTGAAAGAATGGGCAACAAAATATACTTGGCATGTTTTTCACGAAGACGTTTAGTTTTGCTGATAATCGTTGTCGAATTTCCACAACATTGATAAAATAATACATTCCTTCACTTTGTTGTTTTACAGTGTATAGTTAACTTAACATTTTTAGGTATTTCTTAACATATTTACGTATAACAGATTTTCTAGATTATTTTGAACTATTTGTTTTAATTGTACGGTAAAAGTTACGCCTCATGGCGGCAGTTTAGTATAACGCTGCACTAACGCGTCACTTATGAATTTGTTGCACGATTTCGATGTGACGCATACGGATTTGAGCGGTAAAGTTTTGATATGTTATTAAGCATGCTCGACTGTGTAAGTGAGCCAAAATTCAGTTTTGGACAAATTTTTTGGAGGTTAAAACCTTTGATTCCTGGCCTATTATGGGTGGGGTGGTTCACTACAATAACTACTCCCCTGTAATGTGATTTGTCACCTGCATTTTCTCTTACAAATAAACCAATAACCAACGTCAATCTGTAGGGACAGTAAGATTACTTCACCGCTTTGTTTCAATGCCTTACGTGCGCACCTACAGCTATGCTTCGTGGCCAGTGATTCAACGTTTTAACTCCCAGCATCTGGGGGTTATACCATGGCCGTCTTTAGCAGAAGGCCGGAGTCTTGAATGTGGCAACACTGCATCGGGGGCATGCTGCTTGTCACTTCTTGGCCACCCTAGTCTCTGAAACGTGTATAGATACAGCTTTAGTGGCGTGTACACGTCTACACTAACTAAGGCAGCCAATGAGCGACCGGCAGCAGGCCTCCGACGTAACGTTGCCACATTCAGACTCCGGCCGTCTACTAAAGACGGCCATGGTCACACCACAGACAAAATACTAATACAGATGCGAAATGACGTGGCGGCTCGTTTGATATTGGCGAACTTCCGCCGCTTATTGGCTGACCGAGGCTGTGGATTCCAGCCCAGTGTCTGTTTGGCTCCTGCATGTTACGGCAGGTTTCCTATCGGCCTGGCTGCCGATTATCGGAGCAGCTGCCTCACGCTGATTGGCAGTAGGTGTTCCCGCCATGTTGCTGGCTAGGGAAGCCATCTTGCTGGCGTGTGATGCTGAGTTCGCTGGCCTACCGGCTATTTCACTTCTGTATTCCTAAATATTCTATGGTTATACCCAAATTCACAGGCGTGTGGTGTCACTGTCAACTTTGCTCTTATCTTATTTGTATAGTGAAATGAAATACGATTCTGCACGTATAAACACAGCCTATAACCGTGATATACAGCATGTCCAGAAACGAAAGTCACGCCTTATAAGCGCGCCACTCGAATCCTGGGCAGAATTGGAGACGAAAATTTTGGTGGCAAATTGTTGTACGATGACATTTTATGTGAGCAATTTGGCAACACTGTACGGAGATAGTCCCCTCTTGGCTCCACAGCCAGGTATTATTTCCAGAGACACAAGTACTTCGCGTATTCATATGGCAGCAGCATAGACTTCTCAGACCCATAAACACTGACCAAAGTCAAATATCCATTGGCTTTTGTCTTGTTTCCTTATTTATCACTGGCTTGCAGTCGTCAAAGATGTGTTAAAACAGGTGTCGTCTAATCACAGGAGTAGTGAAGTATACATTATTGGCATTCAACCTGACCTAGAATATATATGCGAAATAATCTTGCCTCTAATTATTTCATGTATATTATGTCAAGTAAACTCATAATCACATTTGGACTGCTCAGGACTTTAATCTGGACCAATAATACACAGGTTAGAACAGTAGTAGTAAGGTAAGTAAGATATATGTGGAGCGCAAGAAAGGAGTATGTAGTGTGCTATGTTGCCACATTGTGGAACTAAAATGTCATCGTACAACATTTTGGCATTAACATTTTCGTCTCTATTTTAGCTCAGGATTCGCGTGGTGTGCTTATAAGGCGTTTGTTTCTGGGCATCTTGTACATCTGCAGACGTGCACGCAAGGCATTGGTACATAGTGGGGCAGAAATCTTAAAGCGAAAACTTCCGGTCCCTATCAATCTGAAATGATGTAAATGTGACAAAAGAGGGAGGCGAGAGACATTATTTACCCCTTCAAGTTTACTTAATTGCACTGAACGAGTAGTATTGTTGTAGGTACCATACTTCTGTTAAAATGGGGACAACACTCAAGTTACGTTGTGAGTACTATCTGGATTGTTCCTATTACAGTCTGTTTTGTATAAGTAACAATCTGTTCTGTAGAAGGAGTAAAGAGCATCTTTCTTTTACAGAACAAATTGTCACTTCCACAAGTCAGATTGTTGTAAGAACAATGTAGATTGTAACGACAACCAACCTGGAGTGTTGTCCCTATTTTAACAGGTGTATGGTACCTACAACAATTATTTTCATTCAGTATGGGAGGGGGTGCCCCTTCGTCACCCCCTGTTGCATGGCCCTGTCAGAACTGTACATTCTTGACGGACACACCATATACCAATGATCATGAAAGATCTACTAGCTACTGATTATTTTGTGACCACACGAAAAAACAGCACATGTAGACCAGCGTGTTAGTGGCTGTAGTGAGAACTAGAGCACAATTATGTGTACAGTTCTAAACAACTGCTGCCCTACTTGACAACAGCCTGCCGGCCAACGCACGAATGCTATCCCTAAGACCGAGCGAGGTGGCACAACGGTAACATGTTGGACCCCCATTCGGGAGGACTCGGTTCGATCCCCGGCTCCAACCATCCCGAATTCGGCTTTCCATGGTTTCCCGAAATCGCTCTAGACGAATACATCGGATGGTCCCTTGACAAAGGCCACGGCCGACTTCTCTCCCAGCCCATGTCATTGTACAAAGTTGCGTGTCGCCGTTTCTGTTGACCTCGCTTTCGACGGACGAGACGTAAAGCCTACTTACATTTTCCTAGGCAGGTATCATTCATGCGTTGAGCAGTTTTCTAATCATCTGGTAACGACCGAAGCTACCGCACAGAGGCCTGAGCAGACGGCCCCACACCTCGGACAAGGTCGAAATGTCATTGCAAAGACACCATGATCATTAATAAACACTCTTTTAAACCCTCCAACATAGCTGAAAACGGCTTTTCCAAACGGTAGTACTTCAAAGTTAACTAAACGGATAAACGTAAAACTTAGACAGAAACGTACACTGGGATTTGCTACAGACTTTACACCAATACAGTTATGTAGTTGGTGGGAATCTTGCATGCTGGTTCAGTGCATGGCTCGTTGTGACAATGTGGCTTTTGATACGCGCTTCAAGATAGTCGCTTCTGAATCTCAGAACACAGGTAGGCGGCGCCCTGAATTAATCTCCAGTAAATATTATTGGTTAGTTCTCAAAGTGTTTTGGGGAACGGTCAGACCACTCGCCTCTCACCACGGCGATCCGGATTCGATTCCCGGCGGGGTCGGTACCCGGATTTTGGCATGCGGGAATCGTGTCGGACGATACCGTTTGCTGGCGGGTTTTCTCGGAGAGCTCCTGTTTCTCTCGCCCTTTCATTCCAGCGTTGCTCCATACTCACCTCGTGTCACCCGTCACCCGAGCTCACTCAAAGTATTTTAAGGGGAGGTAGGGTTAGACATGTTTATTGTATTTTCACTTTTTGATCCATAACAGTTATTCTAATTATATTATCAAAAAATTTTCTTTGGCTAAGCATAGGATACATTCTTGGTAAACTGTTTGACATAAATAATAATGGATTCTTTCGTTAATTTGTCATGCAGAATCATTCCAAGAGAATTATAGGTAACTTTCAAGAATTCTCTTGCAATTATGCTGCGTGACTAATTAATGAAAGATCACATTATTTTTATGTCGAACAATTTATCAAGATATATCCTATGCTTTGTCGAAGAGAAAATTTTGATAATACAATTTGAATGAATGTTATGGCTAGAGGTACGTAAATTTCGCAGATACATTCCAGGTCAGGTTGAACGCCAACTACGTATACTTCAATGTCATGTCTGTGACTTACTGGCGGCTGTTACGAAACGCGTTTGACTACTGCAAGCCAGTGGTAAATAAGGAAATAATGCGAAGTGCTATCGCTTGCTACCTGCTTGTACGGTTATAAGCCAATAGATAATCGATTGTGGCCAGTGGGTGTATAGGACTGACAAGTCTAGGCTGCTGCCAGATGAATCCGCGAAATTGACCTACCTCTAGTTATGGCTCAAAAACTGAAAATACAAGAAAATTGTCTAACACTCCCCCTTAAGCAGAATGAAGCATATTACGTCTTTTTATTTATCTACGTCATGTAAACACTCTAAACTTGAATCAATGAGAAATAAGCCACTTCAGTGAAATTCCACTGGTTTCGTTCAGAAACAAACAATTAAAGATATTGAAACCGTGCTAATTGTTTCAGCGAGTAAAGTGTTACAGATTTGAAAGTGTATTTCGCTTATTCTTAGTGAATTTTACATGCATGTTAGCTGATTTTCAGATAATTCTACAGGTTCATCAGTCAGACACAGTTTGTTAAAGCGCCTGCATACTTACCGTGTGAATGTATGAGAGAGACAAGGAGTCAAGGGCGATGTAGTAGCTCGGCTCATCTGGCACGATATCGCCGCTACCGCAAGACAATGTAACGGCTTGCAGTGGTATCGTAGATCACTCGCCTGACTGACACTTTCAGTGGTGATCCCATCTTTTCATTGGTGGAAGGTTTTTAAGCAAGCCCGTAGTATGTTTCTAAAGCAGTTTCACACCAATTCCGTGAGAGTCTCTGTAACTTTTTTTTTTTTTTAATTGACGCTATGTTTTGTACTACATTTTCGTCATCGTTTGAAGTGTGTTTTCTGTTCATTGACACAATGGGAATATGTTCAATAAAAAAAGAACGTATTAACGAACACACTGCAACGCGTTTTAAGCGCGTGGTTAGCAACGCCTTTACCTGGAAATTCAGACATAAATATTTCACTGACTGTAACCGCTGGTTGAGATTTAGAGCGTACGAATACTACGCCGAGTCTGAGTGGGTTAAGCGTGGTTTTGGCACGGCTGATTGAAAAAAAAAAAAAAATTCGAATTGTCGTCACGGTCGAATCGCCGCGTTCCCCTCTAGCTCCTCCCACGCTGTTTGAGTATTCCTCTTGGCGGTTGCATTGAGGGCCAACAACGGGGCGACGTATTTGGCGCGGGCTTCATTAGCAAACCCAGTCACAAGCCAGTTGGATGCTTGTGTCAAGAGGATGGGGGAGGGGGGGGTGTCGCCAGGGCCGCGGTTGAAGGTGATCTAACACGGGAGGTCGTGTCGCTCAGTGACAGTCTCCGTCGGCTAGCGACAAACCACCTTCCCCGACGACGATGCCCGAGGAACACTGCCCACGCAGTTAAGGCCATGCCCGGTAGTTTTTTTCACGTTGGTGCAAAAAACTCGAAAAGTTGTCAACCAAATGGGTTGAAAAAAATTGAGAGCGTGTGAAGTCATACTATGCACAATTATATGTAGGCTTTTAAAAAAAATGAGTCGTTTGCCAGTAAAAAAAAAATATTTTGTGCCATTTTGGCTCATTTTCATGCTAAAATATGTGATACTTTGGGTGCAAGAATCTAAAAATCCATTGTGTTCATTGCAACGGAAAAA
>PNEQ01099902.1:0-74962 GCA_003012365.1 Medauroidea extradentata | reverse complement strand
TTATCTAGGCAGGCTGCGTTGGTGTATGTGAGGCACAAAACCGATGGAGCGTTAAGTTTTGCAGTGGTTTCTAAAATATTTTTTAACGCAAATGAATACATATATCAAAAATACATTCTGGCAGTTTGAACACTTATATATCATAGTTTGTATCTGAATTTTTCTGTTGCAATACACCAAACGGATTTTTAGATTTTTGCCCCTGAAATATCACATATTTTGCTGTCAAAATAAGCCAAAATGAAGCAAAATAATTTTTTCTAGCAAACGGTTCATTATTTTTATAAACCGCCCTGACAAAATTGTGCATCGTATGACTGTACACAGTCTCAAATTTTTTTCAAATCATTTGGTTAAAAAATATTTGAGTTATTTGAAATTTGTTGAAATAAATTGAAAATCATGGCCTTAAGAGAGACGTCGGTCGGCGTACGTAATACAATATCGCCTCTACACTCAAACCCAGCAACTGGCACGCAGAGCTTTACTATTATTTCATTTTCCTACAGGACTTTAAGCTGTGACCGTATTATTTTATTAGCGATACTTATGGTTCAATATCCAGCGCCTGTTTTTATCATTGTATTTTTCAAATCCGGTTGAATTTTCCTAGATATGGCAGTTTAAAAAAGCTGTTTTTATATATTTTGAGAGTTATGAATATAATGTTTCCAACAAACTGTTCTCATTTTTAAAGTGATAGAAACATTGTTTGAAATGTGTTTTCTTTTCATGGATGTATAAACGTAATGCGCGTTGAGATGATTCTTCCAATTATGATTACTTGCAACTCGCTAAAATGCGTTTCAAGCGCAGGTAGATAGGAACCTTAATTCTACTACAGTGTGCAAAGAAAACGGGTTTTGGCTACGCTGCAATCGATAACGTACCCAATAACATACGAAACCGTAGTAAAATAAATTTTATCTAGGCGTGGTAAAGAAAGAAGTAAATTAATTGTATTGTAAAGTTAAAAGCAATATAATTTTATCTTACAAATTACCAACCTTGTTTAACTTAAAAATTCCCGAAAGCCTTGTGATTGGCCAGTTTACACTTCTTACCGATACCAACGCTTAAGCGGCAGAAATTTTCTCTTTCCAACACTTAGTTCAATTAACCTTGGTCATGCACCAAGAATTATGGCTCCCATTCATCGTAGAGCCCACACAATTAGTAATTTAAGCGGTAAAAAGTAGAATTAAGAAGAAAACGGTAGAGTCGGAAAAATCTTAGAGAACATACTAACGAGGTTGTTGCCTAATTTCAGCCAATAGAAACAGACATGGAATATTATGGTTAAAAAAATTTAGTAAAAAAAAAGAGGAAATGATCATTGTGAGACGTTTAAACGATGCGTCTTCAATATTTACATTTGAACTATAGAATTATACAGTAAATTACATTTCGTTTCTTTAAAAGTTACCCCGGCTTATGTGTAATTTATAGATTAAAGTAAGGTGGCGGCCATCGAGTGAATTTACGAATTGCATATATCAACAGCATAACTTTGCAAGTAATTATTTAAACAGTCGCACTCGTGTTCCTGAACCCTGTGTGTCTACCTGATGACGGGAACAGATTCCAGTTCCCGAAACGTCGTTAATACTGACTGTTTGGAAAACTACTGTGTTTTGTTTCGTCTCATCATTTGTGTCGTTTGTTGTTTTTCCTGATTTTGTCCGACATCTTTGTGTTTTGTTTAGTCTCATCGTTGTGTTGTTTGCTGTATTTCTGTTTGTGTTTTTGTTTCGTCTCATCGTTGTGTCGCATGTCAACTTAGCTATTTTTATATTTTCGTTATTTCTTTTATTTTCTGTTTGTTCCTTGTTTTATCTGACCAGATTCCAGTTTTGGAATTTCATGTTGTGTATGTCTCCTGATGACTAAAGCATACTCTGCTTATTTATGTTTTTTTGTCTTATTTATAGTTTTCTTTTGACAGTCATTTATTTCGCAATAGAGTATGTCCAAGTAAATAAATTCAGTCATGCACTCCCATTGCACAGTTCTTTCAAAGATCATGAATTAAACCGTTTAACTCACGGTACACTTAATAAATCTGGACCACGGTCTACGAGGAAGAGGTCTTGACACGGCGTATGCTCTCCAGCAAGAGAAAGTGACTACCTTTTTGTTGCCGAGTGCTAGTATTAATTTCGTGGTAGATTGTTCTTATTTACATCTGCCAATTTTACAATTTTTACCATTATTTGTATAAAATAATGTAAATATGGTAAGCTGGTATTGTAGATATATGTTTCGTATCCATAAATACATTGGCACGTGTGTGGAACTGTTTTTATAAGTCGTCTGAATAAAATATTATGTACTATTGTTTTAGTAAAAACATTCGAACAAAATCTTTTCTTTCCTGCCCTACAAAATTTTAGAATCGTAAAAATGTGTGTCTACAAGCAAAATATTGAAAAACTAAATTTCGTGGTTGAAAATGTGTTCCAATACAAAATTGCACACACATTATCTGGATTTCCAATTTTTTCCTCTATAATACAGGCAATTCGAATAACAACTACACAATTTAAGCTGTGAAATCTTACTAAGCCAAATACAAAACTAGGCAAAACTTCCACTAAAAGACTACTAGCGATGCGACAAAGAAAGGAGTCACATTTCATTCCTCACAAGACTTTAACTTCATAGACCGTAATCTGGAGTCACTTTAGTAAATGCAAAAGTAACATAACTGAAGAAATTCATTATAACTTATTACCATTGTTATAAAAAGTACTTTTAGCCACAGAACAATATTTTCTAGCTGAAAAGTGTGTTTATGTTGCAGCTATAAGACTGATTTTATCTGTGAGTTGAAACATTTGAATACAATTTTCTCAAACTAACATGTTTTGATTTATGTTGGTATTCCATTGGGGGGGGGGGGCGAATTCGTGTTGTTTCTCTGGTTAAATTACAAATCGACTGTTGTACAGTCTCTAGGTACCATATGTCACTAAATAGTTTTCTCTAAAATTTTTTTTTTCAACAAGAACAGTTTAAAGTAATCTTAAGAGTGTCTCTGCTGCAAATGTTCACAACTAGTTTACTGCCACGTACTTTGTAACACAAAGTTGCCTTTTCTGTATGCAACCTTGTCTACATTTTGCAAGGACTTCGCTCCAACTACGCTACAGGGACAATGAAGATACGAGCTTATAATGCGTAAAAAAGCAATGAAGCACAGTGTATTTTGTATGCAAGCAGCACAGACTGGTTTGTAGCATGGCCATGTTCGAGGACAGATAGGTGGAGGCACGACACCAGTGCTATTGAGATAGTGCACAAGGTCATTACAGTTCTAGTCAGTGGCGTGAGTTACGAGGTAATGAGAGTGCTGTCCAAGCCAGTTCTCATGTTGGGGACACTCTACTGCAATAAAAGTTGGTTGCGATATGTATATATGTGTGTGTTTATATGTGTGTATATATATATATATAAACACACATATAAATAATGAACTTTTTTGAGTTATGTAGATGGTGAAATAGAGGATAGTTTACTCTATCTAATACAATAACCAAGTTAAAGCATTCCAAACATTAAATAATAAAAAAAAAAGTTTTGCTCTCAGCGTCTCTGCGAAGCAACAGTAATGTTTTTAGCAAAGCAAAATTTTTTCTATGTATATTTTATGAGGGTAAACAACAGGAGTTATATTTCATTGCAATGCCAACATGTGATTTTGTGAATATATTACAATGTACTCATCCATAATCAAAAGTATGTATGTAAGTACAACTGCATTTATTTCAAAGTGAAATATTTTGAGTTATGTTGGTATTGCTGTGGGAGTGCGATATATATATATATATATATATATATATATATATATATATATATATATATACCGTAAAACAGGGTGAGATTGTGCCAAGTGGGGTGAGATTGTGCCAACCTAATTGTATATGTTTGTTTACATATATTAAAAAAGGTAAAAAGGTAAGTACATACACAGGCTTAGTCCTGAAGAATAAATCAAGTTTGAAAAAAAGAACACAAGAATAAAAAATTATATGCTATTATTTTGTGTGGAGTTAGGTTGGCACAATCTCACCCCAACGTGGCATAATCTCACCCCGTTTTACGGTATATAATGAGGATTATTTTGTTGTCAACCTCCGATGGACTTGTAAAAACGGGAATGAAATGTAAAATGCTCGTACTGTCAAACGATACATGCAGTCATCAGCTACGATTCAACTAAATCACCACGCAGACTGAGACACTTGTCGTACCGGTGCACCGACTTTCCAATACTTTCTGCTAAGAAAGTTGCCACCTACCGATGCATCCTTGTTTTGGGCGAGCTACTCGTACGAGGTGCATAAAATGTTTTGATTACAGTTTCGTTTCTTCGTGGGACGCCCATAAAGCGATAGCTAGGGACTTGAAAAAATCCGCGTTTTCTTTTAAGTACAAGCTAGAATTCCTTCAACTGTAAGTTCGTGTCACTTTTACAATATTGGTCATCGACTTAGGCTATATGACACCTCGTGTAAGTCGCTGCACCTATAATAACATTTTGACTTAATGCAAGCCCATATCACTGTGTCAGCGAGCAGCTAATAAACAGCTGCTGTATGCTTGAATGCACATATATTCTTGGAGGCTAGCTACTGGTCACTGAATCCGCGAATTTTTCTGATCTCTAACGATAGCACGAGAATCATAACGCACCATTATTGTTTACCTCCTTCCCTATCAACGTTCAGAGGCAAAACAAACCGTTGTCCCTTTCTGCCTGTAAAATCGACTGACTCCTCGCAGCTCGCATTTAACTCTACAGTTCATTGTCGCAGACAAATTGATATACCAGTCACCAACCTTCAACTATTGCCTGTATGCATGTGTGTGTGTGTGTGTATATATATATATATATATATATATATATATGTGTGTGTGTGTGTCCTACAGGTCAACAGTAAGTTCACGAACTTTTCCTGCCACTACCGGTAGATAGACTGATTTTTGGAGAAAATAATTTTACACATACTTGTGTCTATCCTTTATGTGCACTTGTGCGGTTTTGCTTCGTGGTGAGTGATTGGATGTTTTGAAACTGCGGAGTCGCAGTAACCTCTTTCTGACTGGCACAGTCGAATGACTGACGTCTCAGCTCAAAGACACGCTGCTAATAACCACGAAGCAGAGCTACAGATGTGCGCATGTTCTTTATAACTAGGGACCCCTGTTTTTCGCGAAAAGAATTTTGCCTCACTTTGTTTCAATGCCTTTCGTGCACAAACTGCAGTTCTGCTTCGTTGTCAGTGATTGGATATTTTAACTCTAACGAGCCTTGGGAAACTACCTGCAAATCACATACGTGTGGTGTTGCAGGAACGTTATTGTAATTGGCTCAGTCAAATGAGATACGGCTCCTCATCTACACACGCTACCAATAATCCTGAAGCACAATTGCAGATGTGCACGTAAGGCACTGAAACAAAGTGTGGCAGAATTATTATCGCGAAAAACACGCTCTACCTATGTGGTGTGGTGAACAGCCACTGTACAGTCTCGGTGCAAGCTAACTAAACTATTGGCCACTACGAAGCCGGTTTGAAACGCGGCCGCTCACGAGTTAGCGTCGAGGCGCCTATTAAGCACGTGGCTTGGCTTCAGCTGCATAACTTAACGTTTGTACCCTTTAATTCGTGAGTTAATTTATGAGAAGAGATGCTGCAAGCATTAAATTGTGTGTGTGTTAGTGTGTGTGCTATCCATGCACCGTTGTTGCGTCTCGCAACCGTAACTGTTAGTTTGAATAAACCAGGTAAATATAGAGATCGAAAAAATTCGCAGGTTCACTGACATCTAAACTAGCCTTCAAGAACATAATATATATTATATCACCACATACTACAGTATGTACACTTCCGCAGTTTTTCTTCGTGGTTAGTGTTTTGATATTTTAACTTACAGTGAATCATGGTTCTACCCCGCATATCGCAGACAAGAGGTGTAGCAGTAACTTTATTCTTATTTGCACAAATACACACTGACAATAACCACAAACCAGAGCTGCAGATGTGCTCGTAAGCCAATGAAATAAGTTGGTACAGAGTTATTATCATCAAATATTTGTGGCTCTAAGGACAGCCTACATATCCGTGAACGCGCGAATTTTACTGGGCTATAGAAATAATAAACCATTTTATCTAGAACAAATATTTAGTTTTTAGCAAATAGCAGCATTCTCCCTGATTACAACAATACCATGTTTATAGCTATGCGAACTGTCGAATCGTTGTGGTGTATGTCGGCGGTAACAAGTGCACATCTCTATCTACGACGCGACGAGCTGTCATGGAGAGGTGTCTAGTTGCCGTGATAAGAGCTCATAGCAAATACCCTAGACCACGACCGTAGAAGAACAGGTCTGGACACTCGCATGGAAACTTGACCCCTTGTTGTTTGGCTGCAGTTCACCAAGTTACCAATAACGCTATACATTTTTGGCGCTGTAATTCGGGCGGTCTGGCCCAATCTCCGCCCACTTCCCTCCCACTAAGATAAACAATTTATCAAAACGTATTTTTTTATCAATTTATGAAATATTTCCTTCGCTCACAATTTTAAATCATCGCTCCAGAAATCTTTATTTACTTTATAATGTTAACAATGGAACAAAGTGGACGGACTTTGAGTCCGACCGCCCGGATTACAGCGCCCAAAAGTACAACATTCTCGGTAACTTGACGAACTACAGCCAAACAAGGGGGTCAAGCAAAATACATTGGTAGATAGGTGAGTGTCCAGACCTGTTCTTCTACGATCGTGGTCTAGAGATAAATACCGAACAGCTCTATGCAAATACTAATAGTAAGCTTGTGAAAAATAACCTAGTGGTATGAGGTGAAATTAACACATATTTTGATATTATTTTGTATAATTATTGTATTTTATTATTTTAACATACTTTATTTAATTTTTACGTATTTAACATACTGCAAATTTTATTTTCTCTATACAACGAAAATATGTTCTCCATAGAGAAATTTTGCTCAGAATTTTTGTGTTGGCAGCGTGCATCTGAAATAAATTAAATTCAGGGTGCTGTTCTGTGGAGTTTTGGCGTGATAACACAATCACAATTATCACCAAAGTGCTCAAGCCGTCCAGTATTGGTGAGTGACCCTGCTCTTTCAACGCCCGAGGTCGACTGAACCAGAAATCTTAGAGCAGCTTAATACATACATACCCGACGCGCTCTGTCGTGCATAATGTTCCAACATTTTCTACTCCCACCAAGGTTGGGTTCGAATCCCGGCGGGGTCTGTCCCTGGATTTTCGCGTGTATGAATCGTGCCGGATGATGGCAATGGTGGGCAGGTTTTCTCGGGGATCTCCCGTTTCCCCGCCCCTTCATTCCGGCGATTCCCCGTACTTACATCATGTCACCAACGGTAAATACATAGATGTTAAGCGCTGACCAAAATCTCTTCATTCACATCAACATTTTCTAGGCTAACATGTTCACCTGAACTGCTGCAAAGCCGGTGCCATAGTCTTGTGAGGAGATGACGTGTTACACACCTACACTCTTCATAACCCCGAACAAATAATTTTAAAAAATTCAAATTTTATATAACAACATTTTAAATTACCTCCGTTTTGAATCATATAATTCAATATTTTTATTTCAACCTCGTTTTGAAGAGGAACCGATTTTCCAATATCAAATGTCCAGGTTGGAACACTCCCCTAACACAAAACCTTCTTACGTCACTGCGCTGATCTGACATTTGTGAAACGAGATGATAGTCCAGGTTCATCGAATTCAGGGACAAGCTGTTCAAGGTGAAGTATTACAGACTCACGTCCCTTAAAAGAAATGGTGTCATGCGTGTCTAAAACCTTGATAGTTTCTGTTATTACTCACATCAAGTAAGTATCAACAGTTGTCTTCCCCGTAGCTATAGGCACGGTCCGGTTAACACACGCGCTATTGGGTAGTATATCTATAAAGTATATAGTATATCTATGAACTAGAGTAAGTTTTGTAGACATTACTTAAGAGTACACTTTCCTACTACGAAAAAAAAAAAAAAAAAAACTTGGCCAGTTTTCCCGTAATGGCATTTCAAAGTCAAAATGTGCATATTATTACTTCATACAAAACTTGGAAACCAGTAAACCTAACGTAATCAGAAAAAAAGTCCTGAAAACGACACTTCACGGTATACGGCTTGAAGCGTATAAATCCCCATTATAAAATATTTTTTTTATAAAAATGGCTAAAATTAACAAATAATTAGTATATTTGAGAATATTTTTAAAACACAAAAACTATCGTAATGGATTTTTTATTTCTTCAAGCCGTATACGGTGACATTTAGTTACAGTGTGAATTATTTAATTTCATAATGTTTATTGGTTTTCAAGTTTTGTATGAAATAAAATCATGCAAATTTTGACTTTGAATGCCGTTATGGGAAAACTGGCTACGCAAATTTTTTTTTTGTTAGAAGGAAATGTACTAAAGCGTACTCCCAAGTAACGACTATAAAATTAACATTATTTATACGAATATGAAATTTTTATTTTCCTCCACTTGAAAATATCCACTCACTAGCCTAGTCATGATGCAGAGTTGCAGGTTCGCACATAATGCACTGCAGACATCTTTTCGCGACAAACTCGTGGGTCTAGCACTGAGCAAACCGTCGTCCGGAGACATCGTCCAGCATGATTTACACATGCGACAATCCGTATCGACCTCCCTGGGAACTGAACCCCTTGATGCCTTGGTGGCCGGAGAGCGCCCTACCCTTGAAAGGGCCGCCCGAAAAATAAGATAGTTCCGAAAGCGTGTTTCTAATGCGTATATCGTCTTGTATGTACCATTCCTACCTCGTCTGAGGTATGTGCTCTGTGCGTTGATCAGTACGTTAGGTTTCTTTCCCTCGTGAGCGGGTTTGAGTCCCGCGGCTGGGCAGTTCAAGCGCCAGGTCCTACAGGACCCTCTTATCGTGACGGCGAAGTAGCGGAAGCGTGTCACACGACCTCGGCTGGTGACACGTGTCCGAGATACGGCACACCCGCGCGCGGAAAACACACCCAGACAACGTGACCGTGTTCGGAGATGTTCCCGCCGTGTCCTGCCCGTCTTGGGTTGCGATTGTCGGGGAGATAAACTTACAGTACCGTGTCCAGACACCGCTGAAGAAGTTGTCAGCCAAATAGTTCCACACGGTACGCTTGTGCCGAGATTTGGTTTGTTCTACAGACATGCATTGCGACTATTTTTTAATGTAATAACAATTATCTAGCTTTCATAGTTTTTGTATACTGATGACTCGCCAAAGCCTAAATTTGCATAAACCCGTTATATACAAAAAAACAAAAATCAACTTACAAGCTAAAGAAGTATTTTGGACATATGCCATTGCAACAAATGGCGTGTCACAGAAAACCAGAGCATACACACAAACAGACAAGTAAACAAACAACTGGGCTGCAATTGGCAAACAAGATAAACTTATACAACTCCGCAAGGAATTCAGTTAGTGATTTACAAGAAAATAACAGAAACAAGCACCCAAGCTCAGATTATTCCACAAAAGGAATTCCGTTAGTAAGTACGAAACAACAGACAAAAAATTACTGTAGTGTGTAAATCCTAAATGATCTATGTTCCAAAAGACACCGAATTTAATCAATTGCATCAAAATGAACTATGTGCCAGTGCCTATGTTTTGATGTAAAAGGTAAGTAAGTACCAATCATTTTCTTAATAGATTTTAAGAACGTTGAAATATTGCCTGTCCCATATGCATGCATACTCATGCATCGCTGTATTTCCCTTTTACTCGAAAGCATATTTTTGGCACTTAGATCATTTAGAATTTCCACTCTACAGTTACAACAACAAACGAACAAAACAAAATGAAAGACCAAAAAAACTGGATGTAGACGACACAGCAGAAACACAGACACCTCGAGGAAAGCGAACGAAAACAAATAAAACAGTAACTGTAAACAGTAAGACTATGACAATTGTAAATCACTGACTGAATTCCATGTCGAATTGTATATGTTTACTCTGTTTGCCTGTTGCAAATAAAGTCCTTTTGTGTGTTTACTTGTCTGTCTGTTTGTGTATATTCTCTGGTTTTCTGTGACACACCATTTGCTGCAATGGCGTGTGTTCAAAATCGTCGGCTTACTTCTAAAACCTCGTAAGTCAATTTCTTATAGGAGACCATAAAACTGCTTTTGTAGTCATACTACACCATCAATAAGAGTTTTTTTTTTTTTTTAAATTTGCGCACAGTAGACTTACAAGGTTTTAACACTAGAAGCGCCATGATAATTTGCACCAGACTCACCTGGAATGTAACCTTGGAAAATCTGGACTTACCCGGTTTTAGAAGTAAGCCGACGAAATGCTTCTTTAGTTTGTAACTCATCCCCATCGCAAGAATCGTTAAAAAAAAATAATAATAACAAAAACCAACTTACAGAAATGAATTAATTCAGACTGAAGAACAGTGTCGCGGGCTAAATCAAGACATTTATAAAAATACGCATTGTAAATTCTTGTATTTAAAAAAATTCAAAAAAATTTTCAATTTTTAAATTTAACATTTAGCAATTTGTTAGTGAAAATCAAGTCTAACCAATCGCGGAAAAATGTTTTATTTTCCTATGAGGCCATTTGAAACTCACCCAATAACTACAAATTGCGCACCAAACTGTGTAGATTTAAGTAAATAAATGTAATTTTCTACGTAATCAATGTTTTAAATTGTAAATAATAGCAGAGCGAGTGATAATTTGCAAAATTTTTTAATTATGGTTTTAGTTTATTGTCTTCGAATTTTTCAATACCGCCAAAAATTAAAAACTCAGAGCCTGTTACTGTTGATTGTAGTTAGACAGTAACCTAGCTATTGCGTGCGGTAAATTTTTTGCGACTCTTCTCTTCTTACTGCGTAAGTCTACTTCTGCTTAAGTTTTTTGCTGTGTAAATATCTTAAGAAGAAATAAAAATTTGCTAACGATATAACTGAAAACACAATTATTGTTGCAAGCTCTTATTCTCTCTCACTTTAGCTACGCTGAAATATATTCAGTAGGCCTAACTTTGTTGGGTACATCACTCGCTGGCAAATAAGAACGTGTTTTTAATACCAAGGTTTGTATACGTCAGCACACGCTATCATTTCACGCCGTACTTGAACGTTTTTGAACGGCAAGAACTAAATAAATTCAGGACTCTTCATTCGCTTTGCCATCGTATTCCGACCAATCGATATTCTTTAAAAGATCTTTCGAAATTTCGCGGTAAAACAGTTGATGATCTGAGGATGACATGCCGAGGATAAAGAAAGCACATAGCCTTCTTGAATTGTTGTATTTTGTGTTATAACTTACTTTTGGGTAAATATGTAGAACTTAAACCTAACTGCCACAAATAGAGCACATATTAATTGCATGTTAGACATTATAAATATTTGTTTCCCGTTACTGTTGTTACAAATCTTATTTCAGCTAGACAGTTCCCATTATTTTGTTAACTGCAATTAGGAATGTAATAACAGTAACGGCAAAGAAATTCACGGTGTCTGAAATTATACAATAGGCATATGTACTCTATTTGGCAGTTAGGTTAAAGTTATATTTTACAGGCTGTACACGAAGATTGTTTTCAACTTCGTACATAAACAAGAAGAAATTGAAATGGCATTTGAAATTGCACTATAGCACATTCAAAAGACCAATTCTGAAAGTTTTGTTCGTTTATGGTTGATGTATATAAAGTCCACATCCACGTGAGCACCTCTGGTAGCACGCACAATACCTAATCTGTACTCCAATGGACGACTTGAAAAGAGGCGGAGCTTCAGTCAGGTGTGGGAAACAATTCCTATCTCCATGGATACCACAGCCGAACATAACCTTCATTTAGCTGTTTGGCTTCACATCTACCGGATGAGATGTACATCAAGAAAATTAATTATTTGTTTGGAATTTGCCGTTTTTTCAGGTAAACGTTAATATTATGTACTTGCGTATCTTAACCATGAAATTGAAACTAATATTTTTTACCCTTGCGTGCAAATCTATGAATGCGCAACATTTTTCCTTTCTGCAATTACCAACTAAGAAATCAGCATGTTTGTAAACAAGCTTTGTTTCCCACAGTACATTTCCCCTCCGGTGTGACGTCAGGGGGCGTGAACTTCAAGACGTCCATTCCACCCACACACGACGAAGCCTGCTCTCGTCAACATCGACCATTGCATTGATGATTCTGGTCTTCAAACATGCAATATCATAAACATCAAACAAAACTTTCACAGTTTCTGATTTCAATTAGACGTTTTATGCCTCTTCAGGCACAGACTAAATGGTAATACAGACGTGAAATAACGTGGCGGCTAGTTTGATACGGGCGAACTTCGCCTCTGATTGGCTGCCTGAGACTGTTGATCTGTTTGGCTCCTGCACGTTACGGCAGGTTTCCTATTGGCCTGGCTGCCGGCTAGCAAGGCGGCCGCTTTACGCTGATTGGCGGTAGGCGTTTCCGCCATTTTGCTGGCCAGCGAAGTAATTTTGCTGGCGTCTGTGACTGAGTTCGTCATCCTACCGGCTATTTCACTTCTGTATTCGTAAATATTCTGTGCTTTAGGTTTGTTTAATTGGTAAGTGGAGTTGTGAACAGCTTTCTGTTGTCAATAATATGAAACAAACCATTAAGAACATTACATAAATAATTTAATATCCTTCTAAACCCTCTGTGCAATCTGTATATTTACCCAAAAATATGTTATGACAAGAAAATATAAAAAAATTCAAGATGGCAACGTATTCTCACTTCACAAAAAAAAATGTAAAATAATTCAAGATTGCGATGTATTCTCACTTCAGTTCCAGTCACGAGGGCCTGCAGCGCATGAGAGACGTACATTACTGGAGTCTTGTTGAAGCAGGTGTACATGGTGACCTGGAACGTAGCAGGCCATTTCTTGTCACCTTTGTGCCGGTGTCTGTCGGCACCCCCCCCCCTCCCTCCAGAGTGATGGTAGGGGGGCTGGACACTCGATACTTTCACCGACCTGCAACCTGCCCTCTGGGGGGACGGGCCCGGGCTGCCCCCTTGCTGTCAACTATGTGGAGCAGGCAGGCAACCCGTGCGTGCGCAGACAAAAAAATCACTGGAGTAGTGACAGCAGAACACTAGACGGTCGGTTCCGTGAGGGCCCTTCCAGAACGAGCAGTCGACCGTCAGATATTATTATATGTATCAACAGAACAGTTTTTTTCGACATACGCCATTGCGGGCGAATTGTGCTGTATTTAAAAAAAACCCGCAATGAAACAAAACACGAAGGAAGAAAAGCTAGTAAGCTGTAATAAGCAGACATAAAACATACAGATAATTCCTTGAAGGAATGTAGCCATATCCCAGAAGACAACACACGAGGACAAAAACTGATTCAAAACAACACAAAATTAATTTCCAAGTGGAATATAGTCGATTGGAGAAAGACGACGTAAACACCCACCCACCTTTTTTTTAATTAGTGATATATATATATATATATATATATATATATATATATATATATATATATATATATATATATATATATAATTCTCGTGTCACGGTGTTTGTTTCCATACTCCTCCGAGACGGCTTAACCGATTTCAATGAAATTTTGTATATACTTTCGGTAGGTCTGCGAATAGGTTTTTATCTATATTTTATACTCCTAAGTGCTATTGTTTAGTAAATATTTTTAATTTATTTATGTGGCAAAACAACGTTTGTCGGAGTAGCTAGTATGTATATATGTATATATATAATGGTTATTTTTCTATAATGTATTTATACTATTTTACTTTCACTAGTTGCATATATTACGATTTAAAACTGTAATGCTGAAGATGCCAAATCGTACAGCAAAACTTTGGCAGCGACGATCTGTGGGGTATGGAGTTCACCCCTTCTCATTTACCTTACGGAAACTGCTTAAATAGCACCATTTTGCACCCCCCCCCCCCCAAATCGCTTTATTGAGTAGGGCTGGTGTAACTTCATAACATTCCCCTATCCTATCACAATTCGAATCCTAGCTGTGGCCCTGTCTAACACACCCGGACCAAAATTCCTGGTTTGCGCCGTTGTCCTGTGTAGTTTTGTAACAGGTCGGACATTCGTCTACAAAAAAAATGCGTCCGTTCTTGTGTGGTTCTGGAACCTGGACAAACCGCGTCCAGCACTTTGCAGACAAAGCTCTAGGGATTAGCCGTTGACTAATGGCTGCTTTCTGAGGAAAGTGATTGGCAGGCACTTAATACCTTCTCAAGGATCAGGGCAACCATTGTTACTGAAACTTCTCGACTTGATGCATGGCGTCTGTTGGTTGTAGAGTATTTAGACATACTGTTACATTCCTTTCTTTCTTTTCTTCTTTTTTTTTGTCGCGTAGTGGAGGAACTAGTGTAGAAATGAAAACAGGTGTGTCACTGACATTTCATAGTCGAGAATTTTTGAATTTCTCCAAACGAGTAAAACCGAGCGAGGTGGCGCAGCGGTAACTCATTGGACTCGCATTCTGGAGTTCCCGGGTTCGATCCCAGGCATGCTTATTTCGGTTTTCCATGGTTTCCCGAAATCGCCCTAGGTGAATGTAGTGATGGTTCCTCTCCCAGCTCGTGTCATTTTACCAGTTTGTATGTCACCGTCTATAATGACCTTGTTGTCGACGAGACGTAAAATCCGCATATCTTACCTCACACTCTAAAAAATAGTTTGTAAATTTGCCACACGTGCGTATCGGAGCGCTAAGAAAGTAGGTATGGTAGAATTGTTTCCCAGAAATCCATGGTAGTAATCCTAAACTTTTTTATAAAAAACAGTCAAATGTATACTAAAGTTACCAAAATTGTATTCTAACAACTGTAAAAGTTTGCATTTTTACAAGGCGGAAGTATGGCAACTGTCCCATACTGCGTTTACGTTAATTACTTCCTAATAATTTTAGGAAGTTTTTTTTTACAGTGTACCTCAAACGAGTAAAATTATCCATACGCCCAGTGACGCATCCGAGTTTAGGAGGGGGAGGGAGAAAGGGGAAAAGAGATAAAGAGGCTGATGGATCCCTCTATCTCCCTCCAACCAGGACGCATATAGAAAAGAAAGTGAAATTTATGTATTATATTTCATATGCCGCTATATTTTAATAAGTAGTACAGTATTATCAATACTCTTTATTTTAAATGTGTATTAACTCAACATATTGTTGTAAAGGAATCATCCTTATGCTCAGAGCCGGCGCATGAAGTGTGTTGCACCGTGTCAGAAGGACGTGCTTTCAATATATTTATCTTAGGAAAGAAAGCACAGTTAAAACTATGCTCCTCTATTTTGGTTTTGTTAATACCAAGCTTCGGGGCACATAAAAATTGTTTTAAAGAAATGCTTATTCAGACTCCTACCAAGTAGGAAATACGAACATGAATAGTAAAACGAAAACAGAGAAGCATGCACCGTCCGTATAAAAAAAAACAGAGTAGGAAAACACTGAACGCCGTTTCCGCGCCGTGCGCATAAAGGCGACAAGGGTATGGACACAATTAGTTGTGACGTCACACAAGAGCACTGGTTCCAAACAAATGTTTGTTTTGCAAGTATAGCAATGAAATATAAATGTAGGAATTAGTTACCTTTTTGTAATTGCCCATCTTTAAAATGCATATAAATTGCGCTATTCAGCAAACGAGAACAAACATACAAGTTAACCTTAAGGTTATGTAACCTCGTCGCTACTTACACATAAATAACTCCGAGTATGGTGCAATTTTATCTGTTAGGCTATGTTCATAAATTCTATGATTTTACTTATTTCGAAAAACAACAGAATCCACCCAATTTTTCTTAGGAATGTAAAATTAGACCATTCTTTGACATGTACCGAGAATATATCTGTTTGGAGCCAGCACCGTCATGTGACGTCACACTAATGGTGTCCATTGCCACACGAGTCAGTGTAGGCCACAGTACTTCCCTGTTTCCGTACCTCCTGCTGTACAGGGAGCGTTCTTCAGGTAGTCCGACGGCTAGCTATGTATGTTGACGGGCCACCGAAGGTCGTAAATACCTTGTCCCTACCTTTGCGACTTTTAGCAGCCAGCCCCAAGTCCCGTTACTTCTCCTACCCTGCACTCCCTTCACGTGGGGTTGCCGATGTCGAAAATCCTCGGACACACTACATTTCTGTAAAGCCTGATTCACAATGCGCAGTCAGCAGTCGACTGCCAACAGCCGACTGCTGGCAGTTGGCAGTCGCCAATCGAATACAATTCACAATGTGCAGTCCAGCAGTCATTATATTTTTTGCATTATTTTTAAAAACTGCTATTTAATAATCGGCCATGTTTTGAACATATTGTTTTTAAATTTGTAGAATTGCTTAATTTGATTTTAGAACCATATAAAATTTCTTAAAACAATATTTGTTTACATCACGTGATTACGAGAGTAACGACTGATTGGTTGGAATTTTTCGGCAGTCGGCAGTCCAGCAGTCAGAGATAAAGTTCGCCATCTCCGACTGCTGAACTGCGGACTGCTCGACTGAGGACTGCACATTGTGAATACACACATCTTAAGGTACATATTAATCTCTGACAGCCGACAGCGGACTGCCGACTGCGCATTGTGAATCAGGCCTTACGCATTCGGTCCATGGATCGTGTTCACGATGATTTTTTAGATCTTATTAAAAATGCTTGAAACACGTAAATTCAAATGAGATTCTTCACAAATCGTGAAACACTAATTCCAAAAACTAATATTTTCTGAAGTATTGCTATTTTTTACTGTAAAAAAATTTTCGAAAGTCATTCGATACCAAAACTGTAAAATACTTTCAGAACTACAACATATTTTTGTGAAGTTGCACGCTCGGTGAGGAGAGTGTTTGCATTTCTACAAACATACATTTCCAGCGAACCAACGTTAGGGTGCTCGCCTAATATCCGTGTGTTTGTGTGAGTGAGGCACGGCGCCAAGGGCGATGTTGACCAGCTCATCTGGCGTGGTCACCTCTATCGCAAGACACTGAAACGGCGCGCAGTGGTATAGTAGATCACTCGCCTGACTAACACTTACTGTGGTGACCCCATCTTTTTATTGGTGAAAAGTTTTAAGCAAATTCCACAGCATTTTTCTTGAGTAGTTCCACACTTATCTCGTGAGTAGTTTTTCAGACATAACCGTTTGAAAAATATGTTTTTAGCCGTTTTGGGGGCTTCCAAATTATTATTTTTTGACTTGATGTTTTGAAACTACCTTTCCGTCATCGTTTGAAGTATATTTCATTTTCGTACATATTCACAATGAGCACATGTGGATTAGTTTCTTAAAAAACGTGTTTACGAACACACTGCAACGCATCTGAAGGGCGTGCTAGGTGGCGCCTTTAAGAGTATTCAAGTGATATTAAATCGTAATTTTATGTTTTATGCGATAATTTGTTTTGTAGACGGTACGTGTGAGTACAGTTTCCTCTTACGAAACAATTTTAAATAGCATATTATTCTCATAATAGTACGCAAATAGTGAAAACCAATTAATTTACTTACTCATTAGAAATTGTTCCTAGTGAAATATCATGAAAAGGTTATGTAACCTAACATTTATATACCCACAACGTAAATGCTTAAAAAATTGCGAAATTACAGGGGAAACGTTGCAAATTCAGCAATTTTTTTAAACACAAAAGTAGCTCACTGTGAGTTTTTTTTATAATGTTAAGGTAAGTATCCGTGACAAGTTATTTCATTGTGAATTATTTCGCCCTAATAAGTCAACAAGTGTTTATTTTTGCGTGACAGCGTAACATGCAAATTTTGACTCTTGGACGCACCGTTTTGAAAAAAGGTTTTGCGAGCTAAAATTGTCTCGTAAGAGGAAACTGTACTCACACAGTATCGTCTGCAATACGAATATTATTTCATAAAAAATATAAAATGTTGATATTGAAAGTACGCTACTTGAGCACCCTTAACAGTCTCCACATGGGAAATTGTTATTTTAAGAATGTGAGATAGTCGCCATTTTGCATTTTGTGTCATAACTTTACTTCTGGGTAAATTTATGCAACTTTAACGTAACTACAGAATATAATACATATTAAGGGCATTTTAGATATCGTAAATCTTAGCTTGAAGTTACTTGTTTTAGAGATCGAATTGCAGTTATAAAGTTCTTATTACTTTCTTAACTGCAATTCAATCTTTAAAACCAGTAACGACAAACAACATTGTCTAAAATTCTATAAATATGTATTCTATTCTGTAGTTAAGTTTAAGTTCCATGATTGAAGTGTTGGTACAAATGCTAGCACCACTCGCTCGATGCGTGATAAGGTCATGCAGTTTGTTGAACATCGTCCATCGCTGAACATTTACAATATCCCAACATCGATCAGGACAAGATCAGTAGCCGATCATATTCAGGGTGCTATCAAGCTGGAAACGGCACGTCGGTCGTCGGCAGCTTCCCTTGTTATTTTTTTATGAAGTCCTCCACTGCAAGATAGTATCTCCGGTTGCACAAACTGGTCACACTCGCGGGTATTAAAATTATGGGCGCTCTTTTTATTTCGCAGTGGCCGTGTTCCGCGCAGTTGAAATAATAAATATCTCCCAAAGGCGAGAGTAGTTAATCGCGAAAAAGAAAACGGGGAGACAGAAGACTCCACCTGGTGCTTTCTTTTTTCTCTCTTTATCTTTACGTGTCCGCGCGCGCTGCTTCTCTCTCTAGCAGAGGCCGGCGTTTCACCCTCCCTCGATTACCTTCCCCTCCTACGCGGTGGGTTTCTCCTTCCCAAGGGGACCTTCCCCTCCCGCGCCGGTGCCATTCCAGACTGCTCACCTTGCCCTGCACTCATCACCCGTGGGTCACTTGTCTGCCCCCTTCCCCTCCTTCCTGACCGCCACCTCCCCTCACTCTCCTACACTAGCTGCCGCGCTTCGCACTTGTTTCACCTTGCCCCCTCCTCAACCTCGCTGACACCCATCTCCCCCTCCCCTCTCTCTCCTATGAACGAGCCAGGCTACAACCTTTCCCCCCCTCCTCCTGGCTCGGCGCGCGCGACCTTCTCATTCGATCTGTAGCGCTGGCCGCGGACTGCAGGTGTCGTTACGTATATCCCCCCTTCGATCCTTCCACGAAGCTTCGCCACCCGTCCGCCAGGGTCGCGCCGCGCCGGCCCGACAGTCCGTTGTTTGTTTTCATTACGCACGCCGCCGCGCGGACAAACCCCAGCAGCCGTCCGCGAGTGACTCCCGAGTTAAGTTTGTGACGAAGTGCATCGTTGGACGCGTGGTGCGAGACCTTCATTATATTTGCTTCCGTGTGTTCTTCCCGGGAGTGTTGTTGTTGTTGTTGTTTTTTGTCTTCGCGTGTGTCGGCGATGACGCCGGGGCGTGCCGTCGTCGCACACCTGTTGACGACGTGAAGGGCAGAAGAGCTACCTGTTGGCGTGTCCGTCGCCGGCCCGGAGGACGGACGTCGGCGACCCCGACGACGTGTCACATATGATGAGAGAGCTGGGGACGGTCAGCCCCGTTGTCTGGCCGGCATGGTGCTACTCAGGTAAACAAAGCTCCCAACATATCCCGTAGTGATGTTTGAATTTGGAACACGGTCCGATGTCGTTTGTTTTATACGTTTGTATATTTGCCAATAAACTGAGTCTATAGTCTTTATTAAGTTTTAGTATAAGGGGCGTCATTACATGTTTTTCTTGGGGGGGGGGGGGGGGGCAAGAATTTTTCGGCGACAGTAACCTTGTTGCATCTTTTTTTATTAATTAGGCATGTATAAATTAGAAATTTTAATAATATAACTTCAGTTTTATGTGCTTACGTTAGCATTATTTAAATAACAAAATTAAACAAATATTTTTTATACACTTGAAATTGTAAATGGGGGGAGGGGCATTTGCCCACCTCCTGCCCCTCCTTAAATGACGCCCCTGTATCAAAACAATACCTATTGACAGTGATTAACTGCGGGAATAGTTGACTGTTGTGCTTCAGTTTAGTGTTGACATATTCGACGTTATTTTGTTATTTGTGTACCCTGTTTAACTCGGAGGAAAAGCAGCAAACATAGGCTATACAATCAAGCTATTTTTGCGCACACGTAAAAAAAGCAAGCACGATGTATTTTACATTGCAGAAACAATTACGGTCGCCAATATAACACCAGATCACATAATTCTTTCACATATTTATTTTTTATGTTGATTCTAATATACTGTAACTTTATTTTAAATAAAGTTCGAGGACAGAATGTTAATCAGTTTTATCACATAGTAATGCAAGGATATTTTGAATATTTATAGTGAACATTTCTAGCATTGCAATCATGATCATTAATGTTATTTTTAATATTATTTAATTAATTGTAGATACTGAAATTCAGCGTCTCCAATAACAACGTAATTAAGAACAAACAGCCTACCATGCGTAGTAAAATTGACACTTTAGTTGGTGAATATTTGGCGGCATGTGTAAGAAATACAGGATATCACAAGTTTACCAATAGTTTTTTCGTTACTACATAACACAATTATTTATGTTAGAATACAACAGCAGTGATTGCATAACTAAGCAGCATACAAGTGTAACGGTAGGACGTTGAGGTCGTACGAATTACCTGGGGCGACATTCGTGTTTTCAAAACTGGCAGTGCAGCGTTTTTGTCAAGTTGGTTCCTGGCATTTCTGCGAATCCTTAGTTCCCTGGAGTTTTTTTATTCACTATTCGGGCGTCATTTGACGGGCTCTTGTTGCCCCATTGTACCACTCACGAAACCCCGGAAAACAGCTAGAATCTTTCGTGTCACCGTATTAAGCACAACAGCGTAGCGACCTTCGTCTTGTTTCAATATTGTTTATATTTGTACAAGTCATTGTTTGATTTATAGACCTACATTGTGACTATTTTTGACAGAAATGAAAATTTTCTAGCTTTCGTAGTTTTTGTATAGTGTGATACAGCCAAAATTTGCATAAAACGATTTTATACAAGAACCGAAAACAAACTGAGATACATAAATGAAATAAATAATTACCACTGAACTGAAGAACAGTGTCGCGGGCTACGTCTGAATATGAATAAAAAACCGTTTTGATTTTTTTTTTTTTTGTATTTTTGAAGGACTGCCGACTACCGAAAAATTCCAACCAATCAGGCGTTGCTCTCGTAATCACGTGATGTAAACAAATATTATTCTTCGAGATTTTCTATGTTTCTAAAACAAAGTAAGCAATTTTTACAAATTTAAAAACAATATGTTTAAACATGGTCGGTTATTAAACAACAGTTTTTAAAAACAATGCATAAAATATCATGACTAGAGGTACGTCAATTTGGCGGATTCATCTGGCAGTAGCCTAGATTGCTCAGTCCTGTACACGCTCTGGATACAGTCGATTATTCATTGGCTTACAACATTACAAGCGATAGCTCTATGAATCATTTCCTTATTTACTACTGGCTTGCAGTAGTCAAATGCGTTTCGTGACGGCCGCTAGCTAATCACATACGTGATTATGAAGTATAGATTTTTGGCGTTCAACCTGACCTGGAATGTATTTGCGAAATTGACGTACCTCTAATCATGACTGCTAGACTGCACATTGTGAATCGGGCGTAACTTGCACGGCACTGCACACAGCGCGCGTATAGCCTATATTCAATTCAATTCTTTATTGTCCTGTCGACTACAATATATATACAGAAATTGTACAAGTAGTATAGGACTCGTCAGATTATATACATATTTACAATACATATCATAGTAGGTACAATATGTCACTTTTACTTGCTGGTAGCCCATCTCTAACATTAATGTACAAACATTTACCACCATTGAACACTTAGATGTTGAACTCAATGGAACATAATAGCATTAATATTTACAATGATAACAATATCACATTTTTGCACCAAGAGAACTTAAGGACTGATCATGAGACACTACACAGCAACAACAACAAATTTCGTGGTTATATTTCCTTCAAGGGATCTCGAGGAGAAGCTTCGTGATAAAAGAAAGCTTTTTTTGATGATAACTAATATTATTTTTGTGACCTTGGGCGTTAACTTTTGAGTGTAGTACAGCCTGTAGTCTTAATGTTACTTGGAGTGATTTATTTATATTTAATAGTTGCTGGAAACTGTGAACTGTTTGGAGGAAAAAAGTAGCCATGTCTACAAAATTGTTCACGTTGTCGCGAACCACATCTACAATTATTACAGTAGTACTGCGACACCTTTTTTGAATTTTTATTTTGGCGGCTCATGATTAACATATTAACGCAAGGGAAAAAACTTTTTAGCGTACACGTACTGGGCATGTCTCTTCAGGATAAACTAAGCACTTCTTAAAATTTCCTGTGAGCAGTTTTGTCTCCATCTTTACAATTTTAAACAGAAAAACTTCCATGTAACTAAAAACTAGCGTAAAATTTTTACAGCTGTCAAAACGTTACATCTTCGTTTCCAATAAATACTTATTTTTGTTATTTCAAAGTGTTCGGAAGTCCTCAGTTTAAAGCGAATCGCGTGTAGCTAGCTGAAGTCAGCAATAGCGTCTGTATGTTTGGCCGTGCAGGAAATGGTCGTTTTGAGTCATTGGTAGATTTAAGCCGTGTCCAAAACGAAGCTTTTACATATTTAGGGTTTGGGAATTTAGAGTGGATAGATTCGGACGTTATAAAACAGCGCTACGTGCGGCAAAGTTGGAAACTATATACGTGTTGGTATTTCGATGTTGTTTTGTTTATTTTAATGTTGTTATTTTTACTTTTCACTGTTTAATAAATTGTCTATTCGTTACTGTACATAAGCTATTTAGCTGTTTTGTCACATCCTAAATTACGAATTCTACGATGATATTTACTTAGTTTTAGGGTTAATTTATTTACGAAATACGAAATATATTTTAAAGTTAAGAAATTATTTGCTACATGCAAAATAACACTACGAGTTTTTAATATACATTAATACTGTTTTTCAGCCGAAAAGCGGACTATAAAACGTAAGTAAACAGCTGCCAATGAATTTACGTAGCTCTTTGGTAATTTAGCGCGATACTTCACTTCAGTAAATTTTACACCCTAAATCCCCAAATATTCACCGTACTGCACTAATCAGGTCACGTGGTTGATTAAGTAACCTAAATAGTCGTTTCGGGCACGGCTGTAAGTTAGTGGAAAGTCGCGAGAATATTTTCTGCTAGCGAATTTCCAAGTCAGCGTTGCATTCTGCGCGTTGTAATTATTTCTTATTTATCTAAACAATATGCACAATATTTCACAATTTCATATATTTAGACTACATATTGCCTGGTTTTCTTGAGAATTGCTCTAAGTGGATAGCTTTTGAGATCAGGAATAGAAGTTGAATGCGGTTTGGACTCGGTAGTTTATTTGTTTGTTTGTTTTATTGCATTCGTATGATCTTAATTTCCTTATGTAATGGTACAAAGGAATTGGACAAGTCATATATATTATATAATACAAAGTTATATATAGGATATGTACAATGATGATATTTAACTATCTTCATTCGTTGCTTGAATAAATGTCAGTCACCATTGGTAGGACCGTGTCTTCATTAATCTGAAACAAAAAAGAAAAGCGAGATCACGTCATAAGCACTGAATTATATAAGTACGTATGTGATTTAATGTTTAAATTTCATAGTCTAAGTACTCTTCTACTGAGTAGAAAGGATGTTCGGCAAAAAATTCCTTCAGTTTCTTTTTGAAGAGGTAAATATCTGAGAAAAACAGTGAGGCAATATCTGACAAGTTTCCCATGAGAATAGACGTATTATCAATAACTATTTATGTTTACATTTTTCAATATAATTGGGTAAGACACAGTGGCTGTATATCATATTATCAGCTACGTTTTACAATAAATATGGGAAATTCAAGAATTTAAGATTCCACTATACACTTCATGTACCAGTTCTAGATTTTCAAGTCGTAATATTAGTTTTACAGTAGAAATAAAAAATGTGTTCAGGTAAAACCAATTTTCGTAGGCCTTATATGTTTTTTTTGACATTTTGTGCTAAATTTGCATTACTTGTAAAATGCCATTCGTAAATAATAAGAGAAAAAAAATTAGTATGCAATTTTTCTCGCATTGTTTACACATTGAATTTAACGCGTAAATCAAATTTAGCGCAAAAATATTAAAGTATGTGTACGTTAAATATGTTAGCATATACCTAAACACACTTTTATTGATCCTCCAAAACAAATATTACGGCTTAAAACCCAATAATTTGTACATCGGGTGTATAGTGGAATCTTAATAATTTCTTTTGTATATATACTTCCTAAGACGAGCACAGAGCAAAGCTTATCATAACTGTACTTGCAACCAGCTAGATATACATAAAGTAGGCTATATAAAACATCTGTCAACTGTTTTGGAAAGAAGTATGACAAAAAGAGTCAGAGGAGACTTCTCATTGACGTTGTTCTACATAGACACAGACTTAAAATCAGAGAATAGACAAAACATATTATTTTAATTCGACAATGATTTAAATCAACGTAGTTGTTGCGCGTAAGCACAGACTTTTACATGGAATAAATCGTGTAAAGTTGAAGATTCGGGATAAAGCGAGCACTAAAAATTTAACCTTTGAAAAATATCACTAGCTTTTGTTGCATACAATTTAACATTAACTCTAGTTTTGCGGCTTGTATGGTTGGCAGCGAAATCACGCTGTATAGTTCCTTGTATTTCCTTATTTAAATACAACAATACTGAAATAAAAGCAACAAAAATCGGTGTTATTATATTTTATATAATTAATAGAACTTTTTTAACAAACTGTATGGATTTGTACTGACTGCACATTTTGTCTTTGACGCGCAACATTCGCTAGCCGTTACGCGCGGAAAGATACGAAATGGCTGAAAATAGAACTTTAGCAGGGCTTTATTGAGTGCTCTCTTTCTCCCGAACTGCCTTTATAAGCTAGCAGCTGAACTTTAGCACCTACAGTGGCGGCTCGTGGGTTGTTGCCAGGTGGGGCTGCAGATAGTCGGAACTGTACACTCTTGATGAACGCGCCTAGACCAACGAGCATTAAATATTTGCCGGCTACTAGATGTATTGTGACCACACTCAGTAGTAAGGGGCACCTGCACATCAGCGTGTCAGTGGCTGTAGAGTCAACCAGCGCACAACCCTGTACAGCTCTTGGCAACTGCAGCCCCACCTGGCAACAACCCACGAGCCGCCACTGAGCACCTATGGAAGACTGTTAACGTAGCAAGGTCTAACTGTTCACAGAGAATTCACAGACGTTCAATCGGAGCACACTAGAATTATGATTGGCCCAGTCAAATTGGAACTCGCCAGTAATGAAACGCAAGTCTAACAACATTATGTTATGTTACTATGGATGCTAAATAAATAAATAAAAAGAAATAAAAAATTTTTTTTGGATGTTAATTTTTTGACGATTCTGCTAGTTAGAATTAGACTAGGTTAATTTCAATACACTCAAAAGTATTTCAACGTTAAATAATAACAAATGAGGATAGCAGTCGTGATACTAAGTTAAGTTACGTAAGGTTGCAAACATACTTTATACAAGTTTATCAAATAACTTGCTTCTAAGGCCTTGTTATAATGGGTTCTTTTGTAAATAAAATTGTCACTTGATTGTATTGTTTAGAAGTCGATTATTAATTTTTGTAATTTACATTTTACTTTTTCTAACTTATGTAGGCTATTTACAACTAAATTCTCGTCGTGCTAGTTTTAAATTGTGTAAATCTTAAAAAATGCGTATATTTGTTTTTATAGACGTACAACTACGTATACACCGTAATAACTAATGTTAAACTATTGTTAGCTCTTTCTCTTACAATTAAACAACGCAATTGTTTGTTTGTTAATTTTATACATCAAATGTGCTGTAACATATATCATTTGTAAACTATGATTTAGTAGATTACGTATCGCTAGAGTGAGTGGAAAGTTCCAAAAGTGTCTGACAATTCTGGTATTTTCAAAATCACTGTAGCTTGCTGCACCTTAGCCTTTTTTAAAACTGCTAGTTTGGAGATTGTAGGTGGATAGTTTCGAACTATACGTGTAAGCGTTGCGTGCGGCAAGGTCGGGTACTAAGCGTATAATGGAATTTCGGTGTTATTTTGTTACTTTTCTCGTTAGGCCTTTACGAAAATTCACTCCTTAGCCCGGGTAGAGTAAAATTTTTACTTGTTACGTAGTACAGTAGGTAGGCCTGTGTTAGTTTGCAAAATGCGAACCTAGCTATTTGCTTGCATTCATTTGTTCATAACCGAGCTATAGTCTGTAGTGATCTAGCGAACCTGGGCATGTGACAAAGTCTAGCCAACTTTAACAAGTTGAGTTTTTGTAAATATCCGTTGACTATGAAAAACATATTTATTTATTGTAGCAGCGACTGATTTTTAGTTAGGCCTAGCTTACTCTGTCATTGTAATGTAATTGCCACAGTATACTAGCAATTTACGTATTTTGTTATTAAGACAAACTAGTTCTGAAAAAAAAAACTTTTTGGTTACTACAAAATAGTTTGTCGTTATGAATCTTACCCCCTTTTTTTTGGTGACTACAAAAATATTTTGCTGCTCCCAATAAGGTTTTGCTGTCGACAGCAAAAAAAGTGTGTAACTACTACAAAAAAAAATTGGTGAGGTCCGTATTGTCTAAACATTTTGCGGCCACCACAACACAGTTTTTTTTCTGCGAAGATTATTTTTATAATTTAGTGGGTGTTATAGTGCTTACATACAAAGTAACGTGCGATGTTTTATTTGTGATTTATAATGTTTCTCAACGATAGATTTACTTAGATTCAGCTGAAATACGGCACAATAAATCGTACATATACAAAAGCAGACGACTGTACTGTGCTATTTGGGTATTTAAGCCGTGTCCGAAATGAATATTTACGTTATTTAATCAACCACGTGATCAGGTTTGTGTAGTAAAAATTTGGGGATTTTGGGTGAAATATACTGAGGCGAAGTAACACGCTAAATTCCCAACTATTTCTGTGAATTCTCCTGCTGTTCTTTACGTACGATTTATTTTACGCGTTTCGGCTGAAAGACAAGTACATAACCATTAAAAACAGTAATAATGAAAATTAAAAGCCTATTATCTTGTTTTGTATGTAAACAATAGCCCTATATAAATTAGTTTTAAAGCAAAATTCGTGTTTTGTAAATAGAAAATAATCCCGAAACCAAATATTAATTTAATGTAGGATTTGAATTGCAGGGAGTGTAAACATAGCTCAGTATTTTATATAGAATAAAGAATATAATATTTATTCAATGGAGAAACGTAAAAAGAGGAACAAAACAACATTGAAATACCAAGCCTCTAGTTTCGATCTTTGACGCACGAATCGCTGTTTGTACAGTTCGATTCTATCCACACTAAATTCCCAAACTTTGAAAACATAAGACGCTGTGGTATCCTATCTCACCAAATTCCAACCTATAAATCCCCAAATATTTAGGCCTTTGAATTGCTTACGTGGTCGATTAAGTAAATTTAATTTGCAGGCTCCGGTCAGTTTCAAATACAGCTGTTGTACGCTTGGGCGATGATGATATGGCACAGTTCGTCTGTTGCCACACGAATAACATTTCAGAAGTGGCGTACCAAGGGTTAGGCCTATTGGTACAATCACATATGAACATACGAATAACCGAAAAACAAACGTTTTATACATTTATATATTTTACCTGCATTCCGTTGATCGTAATTCTGCCAGATGGCAATACGATATGGAAAAATCGTCAAGTAAGTTATATACATATTTACAAGTCAAACTATTAAAATACAGCACAAGGACCTATGGATCTTGCAGAGACATTGTGACATAGCATATCGTTTTAGTATTAGTTTTGTGTAACACGGCATTATTCTGCGCTCTTAATCTTTTGTACGTGAACTGCAACGAATTTTTATAAGAGGTATAATTTTCACCTAACTTCGACGTTAATCGGCGATTCTGTTTCTTTGACCTACAGTAAGTGACCAGACTTTTTTTCCCCAACGGTTAGTTTTCATAGACGTTTAATAGTGTGTTCTAAGATTGTATTATGCACACGCGAACGATTTAACCTAAAAACTTGAAAATCAGTTGCTACGGATAAAAACTTAAAAATCTAGACACCCAGTCAATTTTCCTCTACTTTAAGAGCGACTACTCTGTCGACGTAACGCATTTCTGTAGCATGTCTTACTTCACGTTAATTTTATCACATTTCGGCATTGCAGGAGAAATTGTCGCTAATGAAGTTAGCAAAAACTTTTCCCTAGTAATTATTTAGCTTTTCTAGTTTTTCCGTATTGACTTCCTAAGTCGTGTTGATTTCAGTCAGTCTAATGGACACTAAATTATGCGCCGGACCCTTGTAACCCAATCTCACCTGGTTTAAAATTAAACAAGGAAAGTTAGTCCGTTCTCACTCCATTCGGTGGTCGGAGAATGGATGGACATGATCTGGGATGTATGTGGGTAGCAATTAATAGGTACGTAAAGCTATGTTACCGAATGTATAGCTGTCCGAGTAAAATATGAGCAACAACACGCCTGAAAATAAGACCGTTACAATCACATCTAAATATTATAAATCAGGACCAACAATTTTTGAAACCGTTCTTAATTTGAGGAACAGTCTTTCAAAACCAGACTTGTCCATCTTGTCCAATTTCACAAAAATAAAACACCCTGATATGTAGCCAACTATTCGTCATTTTAACTGTCAAACCATAGCAATTAATTAAAAATTTCTGTAAATATCATATTCCATTCGTTATTAAAGATGTATAGTTTCAAAAGAATATTACGCCTGATTTTTTTTGAAAGGGACGTGTAATTTTATGATTAAATATGACTACATATTCGTGCGTAACTCATTGTCACTGTATCTAAAAATATTGTTAACTTATTTTCGGATTATCGTCGACTTGTCTGGTTTAAAAGTTTGACCACAGCATTGCGTTGAAACTTGTACATGTAAGAAACAGTGTGTCTGTACAAAAATAAACGTTGTATTTGATCAACATGAAGTCACAAAAATGCCTATGTTGAGAGTGAAATTGTATGGGTGCATTTCCTACGAGTCTTCATGTGCATTTACGTTTCTTAGTCGCTACACCGGACATGCTTGTACTCCCCCCCCCCCCTCCCAACGAAAAAAAGAATCACTGCCGCGCTCGCCAATTGATAACTACTCCGTGTCATTTATGCTACTTCGCAACGAAGAACTGAATCCGTAAATCCTTAAAACACTCTTGCTTACCTTTTAGTTATGAACAATCACTATATTTAGCTTACTGCCTGTGTAAGATTTCATTCAACATCTTTACCATTGTAGATTTAAAATAACTGCTTTATAAATTAAGATACTACGCTTACTGAGTCTGTCATAGTTTAACTACACCTTTCAGATTGTTGGGTTTTATAGGCAAATTCCTTACACGTAGGCCTACGTAGGTAGTAAACAATACAATATTTCTAATTAAAATTTGAAGTTCGAGATTTGATAACGTGTCTTTATGTATTATAGAGATATGCCTAGTTACAGTATTCTCGATAGACTCAATAAACTTTTGTGAGGAGAGTTTTTTTGTCTGATTTCTTATTTTCGAGAATTATTCCGCTAAACGTCACGTTAATGTGAATACATTTTCGTAGATATTTTGAGTTTCACATCGTTATCACTTACTTACGAAACAAGTGATCTCGCTTTTCATTTATATTTTTTGTTCACGTTACGATTACATATTGTGCTACATTGACAAATACTTGTTTGACAACTTGTTTGAATAAAAAAAAATCATTCATGGGTGCCGTACAGTTTATGTTGGATTTCGTCATTTGTGCCTTGTAGTGTAGCCTACACGTTGCGTCACGCAGTGCGTTAAGGGCGTTCAAGTGGGGTTAAATTCATAATTTTATATGTGTATAAAATAGTGTTAGTTTTGTAGACATTACTTCAGAGAACATTAAAATCTAACGGAAAAAAATTAGCTCATCTAGTTTTCCCGTAATGTCACTTCAAAGTCAAAATTTGCATATTTTTACTTCATACAAAACTTGAAAACCAGTAAATATAATGAAATGAAAAAAATCTCATCAAAACTACACATCACCGTCTACGGCTTGAAGCACATACAAACACATTATAAAATATTTCTGTGTTTAAAATAAATTTCTAAAAGTACAAAAAAAAATTTTAATTTTGAAATTTTTTATTTAACATAAACATTTTTTGTAACGGGTTTTAAATGCTACAGGCCATAGACAGTAACGCGTAGTTTTGATATGATTTTTTTCATTTCTTTATGTTAACTGGTTTTCAAGTTTTGTATGAACTAAAAATACGCAAATTTTGACTTTGAAGTGCCATTACGGGAAAACTAGATGAGCTAATTTTTTTCCGTTAGATGTATATGTACTCTCAAGTAATGTGTACAAAACTAACACTATTTCATACAAATATAAAATTATGTTTTTTCCCCACTTGAACAACCTTAAGGCTCGGTTTCAGTCGCCATATTGAATTTTATTATTTTTCGCTTTTTTCGGAATTCTGAGAGGAAAAATGTTAAATCGGCGACTGTACCGCAAATTCCCATTACCTTAACCTACAATATAAACATGGCAATAGAGCTAGTAATGTATATAGTTAGGTCGCAATTTTTTCGGGCAAATTATAAATATAAAAAAAATTCACACAGATTGCAGCGTAGTTCTATAAGATAACAGCTAAATCACAAGGTCTGAACTGTATCGAATTGTAAATAGAATGTGAGGTATAATCGCATATTTAACTTTTTTCGTCTCAGAATTCCAAAGAAGCGAAAAATAATAAAATTCAATATGGGGACTGAAACCGTGTGTCGTATTTCCCCGAACATCAATTCTGACAAATTATACGACACAACTTCGTTATAAACGTAAGTTTTTGTTATTTATCATTCTGTATTAACGGATATAATACTGTTTTTATCACAACGTGTTGCAAACAAAAGTAGCCTACTGTAACTTGAATAGTTCCAGAGTAAACGCCTTGCGTCGTTTAAGCGGGAGTTTTATACAATTGTATTGTATTTTCAGTTTCTGAGCCGTAACATTTATTCAAATTGTATTACCAAAATATTCTCTTCGACAAAGCATGTGATATATTCTTGGTAAACTTCTTGACATAAGTAATAATGGAATTTTATTAATTTGTCATGTAGAATCATTGCAAGATAATTCTTGGAAGTTAACCTGTGATTACCTTGAAATAATTCTGCACTGACAAATTAATGAAATATTCCATTCTTATTTCAAGCAGTTTACCAAACATATATTCAATGCTTTGTCGAAGAGAACCTTTTGATAATAAAACTTGAATAAATGTTATGGCTCAAAAACTGAAAATACAATAAAATTGTGTAACACTCCCCCTTAACTGAAAATCAATTTGATCGATTCATGTGCAATCGATATGTCGAATCAATGACGTTTTCTACTACGGTACCCATTAAAAATTGCATGTTTCTTTCGTAGTTTCGCAGATAGTTGATGAATTTCGTGATTTCATACAGAGATAGGAAATTTCGTTAAAATTTCGACATGCAAGCATCGCTGAATGCAGGTGTCTATTAATCGACCTTTCTGGAAATATTACCTTGCCGACAAGTCTAAGCATACTTTCTCAAGTGTGATTATGACCGTGTTTGGTAACAAACTGTAATAAAATCGAAAGCTGAGAAGCAGTAATCGTGTTTGCTAACTTCCGTAATTGCTGCGTAATCTCGCCAACTTGACTCAATGTCAGTGTACGCACCTGTGACAGAGTTTGTCATTTATACCAGCTATAATTTCTGAACTGCTTGTTGTGTTTTGCAAGGAAAACAGTTGAGTAGACCTTCGAAACGTTTGAAAAAATTGACAGCAGTCTCCATCGATCTTAGTAGCTCATATATGCATGTGACGTCAAAACATTCCTCGAAGAAGAATATCGCAAATCGGCCTATATAAAGTTGTCTAAAATATTGCAAGTGACATACATACGCGAAGGAATTGAGTAAATGTATATGCATATAAATGTTCAATATGCAACAACAGCTTCGGTGGCATGTAATGTTTTACCAATTGTTATGTAATTTAGGCCTACCTAGATACTTCTTAAACGAAATGTTATTTTAAACTGATTCCAAGACAGTTGTAAAGTTTGCAGTAATTGTTTGTAAATGTTTCAATACAGTTAAACATGTAAAACTTTGTTGTTAGTACAGTAAACGTGTTGGAAAACATAGCAAGATTGTTAATGTATATTAACGTCTGTATATGTAAAGATACAGTTTATCCTGTATGCAGTTGAGAAAATACCGTCATCTAGAATTGTATTGTGTAAGTTTTTAGGGCTTAGTATTTATCTTTTTCTTGGCAGAATTAATTCTGCAGATACTATAAATCTTTCATTGTAGGCCATGTCTAGGGTCCCCTGATTTTAGCGAAAATATTTTTGCACCAAGTGTTTAGGGATCTGCCCGCAAATCACAAACGTGTGGTGTCGCGCTAATCTGATTGGTGCATTAAAATGATCGACACTTCAGCACAATGACACACCAATAACCACGAAGCACAGCTGAAGAGGACGTGGTGCATAATTCAGCGCTAAATTAAAAATGTACATATTTCTGGAAGCCAATTTTTAAAAATCAAAAACATCAAAACCTAGACAATAGTTTTTGCCAACTTTCCTAGCAAACATTTTTCTCTAATAACGTATTTCTGAGGAATAATCGCTGATGCCGATATCTCGTATATTTAATACGGCGCAAGAAATCACTCTTAACAAATTCATCATTATGGGCTTTCTCATAAATTTGGCAAATATCGTTATCTGCGTTTGTTTTTCATATTGACTTTTAAAAGTGTGTATATTTCATATAGTGTTTCTAGCAGTTTACTTATCTTCTACTCATTTTGAAGATGTGCACTTAAGGTAAAATTTAATTGTTTTAATATTTTTTTTTGTATTTGTGCGAGATATGGTTTGTTCTTTAGGCATATATTGTAAATTTTTTAATTGTAACAAAAATTTTTAACCACCATAATTTTTGTATTGTAACATATTAAAGTCAAATTTTGCACAAAAGGTTTTAAGCAATGAAGGAATACCAACTTACCGAAATGAAAAAAATTCACACTGAAGAAAAGTGTCACAAGATTCGAAAATACATGTTTACAAATCGTATAGTATTTTAAAAAATTATGAATTTTAAATAAAAATTTGTTTATGTTTTTAAAAATATTAAAAAATTCAAAAACTCATCAATGTGGTTTTCATACATGTCATGCCATAGTCCATGGCGCTGTTCTTGAGTGTGAATATTTTCTCTTTTCGGTAGGTTGATTGGTTTTCCTTTCGTGCACAAGACCATTTTATGCAAATAAACATGCTATTATAAAAAAAAAACTATGGAAGCAAAAAAAATTTCATCACTGTAAGAAATTGTTGCGATGTATGCCTTTAAAACGAACCAACCCACGCATAAATAAAGAAAGTTAAAATAATTAAATTTCTCGGCGAACTCCCCTCTAACGGCATTGAAACATAATGCAGGCGCAATAGTCTTTCCGCCAAAATCAAGCATCCCTAGCGACGTCGACAGAAATTATCCCTATAATTACTACAAAAATGTTTTTGTTCTAGTAAAACGATTCCTCTAACGCTCAGTTACAAGTTTAACAACAGTAAATCTTCTCACTGCAATTAATTAAAAAGAGCGTGGCACTTTTAACAGTCAGTTAGATGCCGAGAAACAACTCGGATTACTTTCTACAACGCGACAGAGAACTACGTGGCCTGCATAGGAATTGACTTTCCTGCTAGAAAAAATAGTTCCAGTCTTTTATGTTGGATCTCAATGAGGCGTAAACATTTTCGGGCTAGCGTACACTGTAAAAAAATATTCGTAGACTTACCATATGGTCTGTAGTGTATAAGTTTGCCTGATTTTGACATTTCTCTTCTGAGAAACATGCCTGGCAGTCCCACTGTGTTTACCTTCGAACCACGCTTTTCCACGAAGTCACGATGCTTTGAAGGGTCAATGCAATGGAGCTGATGGGCATGTTTCTCAGAAGAGAAATGACAAAATCAGGTAAATTTACAATGTATAAAATATAACGTTGCAACGCGAGTGTTAAGAAAGTAAGTATGGTACAGGTCGTTCGGGATAAAGTGAGCACTAAAAATCTAACCTTTTAAAATTATCAATAGCCGTTACTGCATGCAATTCAACGTTAACAATAGTTCCCTCACTGCTTGTATGGTTGGCAGCGATTAACTGAATATAGTTCCGTGTATTTTCCTGTTTAAATACAACAATACTAAAATAAAATCAGTTGAATTGGACAAACTTGTATTTTACACAATTAATAAACTTCTTTTATCAAACTAAATGGTTTCCTAACTATTACATAATTTATCTTACACGCGCAAAAATCAAGTGACGTGTCTAGAGAGGTTAGACCAAAGATGTTAGAAAGGTCCAAATGGAGCATGTCGCCGGGAATTGTAACCAAACAAACGCTTGACGTGGCTGGTATCAATATGGCCGACTAATTTAAAAACTGAGGAAATATTAGTTAGGAGGTGTGTAAACAGGGCTAAAATATAGAGTTTTCAACCCAAAACATCAATTAAAGAGCGTAATACATTAATTTACCATAAAAAATACCTGTCTGATGTGTACTTTTGAGGTTAAAGCAGTATGGCGGCTGGCAAATTTTGTGGCTACCTCTCCCCCCTCTTGGCTTCACTCCCCTCGCCCTCATTCAGACCTTATGCTACCCCCGTGGGTTAGACATGTCCCGTCGCTGGCCGTTACGCGCGGAAATATACGAACTATATGAAAGTAGAAATTTAGCAGGTTTTCTTTTTCTGGGGCTCACTATATCCCGAACCGCCTATAAATTTGTTTCTCATAGCTTATGTCAATGGTAGTGTTCCAAAACATTTTATGAAACAGTCAAATGTATACTGTAGTTAGCAGACTTGTATTGTAACGATGCTCAACATTTTATCTATTTGCAAGCTGAAGTATTGTTAGGTATCCCATACTGTTTTTGGAACGACCATAACAATTACGACATTTTTTAATAGCGTACCACTGACTTGCTAAGCAAAGTCACTTCCTTGCGTCACAAAACATTTTTTTTCGCTAATAAACGTACATTATCTAAATATGAAATAAGCCTTCTCCGACATTCCAAAATATCTATAGGCTAGTGTAAATATTATTTTAGGTAACTTTCATGTTGTTGTGGCCTTTGAAAGCTTGCAATGAAATACTTGGATTTGCTGTGTTCTACAGTAAAACTTCTGCAAGACCCGTCTTTTTTTATTTTATTTTTAGAGGTGTGTGTCTTGTATAATATACGTATAAGTTATGTATTCATTTTTTTTTGCCTACTAATCAACCTGATATGTTTTTAAGACAAACACTAATGACTTCCTTAGATATGATGAATTGAGGCTAAGATACGTAGCTTGTTATGTTAATTACGTAGAAGTAAGATGCCTGCGAACCGAATATCCTGACGAGTGTGGTTACATGTATTTGATTAAATACGTAATAATTCTTGCATTCATTAATTTTTTGTCACTGTAGTTTAATTGGTCTTAAACGCATAAAATATACTTAGAGATGGTGAAATTTCACGAATTCAATTACCTGCACGTTAGAATTAAATATCCTATGCATACTCAAGTCCCGACCATTTGTCCACTAGCTGCTACTCAGTGGAACAGCAGACAAGGAACGAATTGACAGGGCTTGAATATACATAGGTTGTTTGATTCTAACATACAGGTCATTGAATTCGCGTAATTTCACCATCTCTATATATACTGTGTTCAATAATGGCATGGTCGCCTGTTTTTTTTTTTTTTTTTTTTTAACTGAGAATTCACAAGAGTATTATGTATAAAAACTGGCTTACGGCGTATCGATGATGTAATATATATTTTCATAATACATTTTGTAGTAGGCGCTAATTTTTTAAATGACTATTTCCTTTCTTGGTGTTTATCGAAGTAGCTACCGCCTGGTACGTGCTGAAATTGTGTTGCATAGTGTTGAGTGATCCGTTTTTTCCCGAAAGTGCTCGGCAAGCACCCAGTGTGAAAATTTACGGGAAAATCACCTCTGACCAATGCGGAATCGCACATTGAAACATTATGAGGAAGCCACTAATATAATTCAAAAAGGCATTTCCGGACTGCCGCATTTTAGAGAAAGTGTTCTAATAGGATGAATGATAAATTCAGATACAGCACTGTATTAACCTTTCTACATGTTTCCCACGGATTTATTTGTTTGTTTACTACCAACAACTATTCGGCGAAACTTACACGCTAGTTCTTGGTGCATATTGCCGATGTAGTATTGTATGTGCTTATTAGAATGGTCCTTATTGCTCGCTAGGTTTTATGCCAGAAATTATGTTTCCAAACCTGTTCCACTCGTATTGCTGACTTTTTTTCTTTTCTGTGATATTCGAAGTTTAAGTTAGATTTATTTGGAATCGTTCCTGTTAGGTCGTAAATGATTGCCTTACTTTAAATTACACACATGCGTTAATATGCAAAGCATATTAACACAATAGCCTTTTAATAACTACCAGGTAACACCCTATGATAATTAAGTACAGAAATACGTACATTGGGTAAGTAAAACATGTAGTTATTTTGGGTCATGAACTTATCGCGAATAGAATTTGCCCCAGTTTGGTTCAGTGCCTTATACGTGTACACCTGCAGATGTGCTTCATGGTTATTGGCAGTCTGTCTGTGTGAAATGATGGTTGACATTTGACTGTGCCAGTCACAGTAAGGTTACTGCGACACCACATGTATGTTATTTGCAGGTAGAACCCCAATACTTGTGAGAATTATAACATACAATCACTAACTATGAATCAGAAGTGTAGATGTGCACATACGTCACTGAAACAAACTGGGGCAACATTCTTTTCGCGAAATGTTTATGGCCCTAGTAATGACCCTACAAAATTTCTGACGGTCCTCGAAACTGATTTTGTTTAAGGACAAACAATCTGCTCCTACACTCTAAAGTATAGTTTGTAAATTTACCAGACGTGCGTATAGGAGCGCTAAGAAAGTATGTATGGTAGAATAGTTTCCCAGACATCCATGGCAACACTCCTAAATCTAATTATAAAACAGTCAAATGCATATTAAAGTCACCAGACTTGTATTGTAACATTTGTAAAAGTTTGAATATTACAAGACGGAAGGAAGTATGGTAGCTGTCCCATACTACGTCTGGGATTAATAACTTCATAAATATTTTAGGAAATTTTTTTACAGTGTAAACATTAATTTCCAGAGCCGATGATTTTTGGGTAAAAGAATTTTGTCCAAGTTTGTTTCAACACCTTAACGTGCACATCTGAAGTTCTGCTTCGTAGTCAGCGACGGGATATTTTTAACCGTACCTGTTTTGGGGTTCCATCCGCTGATCATAGGCGTTTGGTGTCGCAGTAAGCTTGTTCTGATTGGCACAGTTAAATAAATGATGCCTTTCAACAAAGACCCGCTGACGATAACCACGAAACCGGCAGTGTATCTGTGTAGATGCGTCACTCATGTGACTGTACCAACCATAATATGTTTACTGCAACACGACACAACTGTGATTTGCGGCCATAGCCCCGAGATGCTGAGAGTTAAAAACATACAATATCTCAGCATGAACAAGAACTGCAGATGTACACGTAAGGTATTGAAACTATTTGGTGCTGAATTCTTTTCAACAAAAATCATTACCTCTACTGATTTCTCTCGGTATTGCCTATCTGAAATAGTTCTCCTAGTCGTACATAAGCTTTTCCTTTTAAAATTCATTTTTTTTTTTTTGCTAAAATGTTTCACAGCTTGCTTCAAGCCTGTTAGTTGACGCTTTACCAATAATACACGTGCATCAAAACGAGTAAAAACACGGTCTCCCAATGAGCAGCTGACATGTGTATGAGTTTCGGAGCTACCGAATTTTACAAGTGTGTTTAAATTACAAGGCACTTGGCAAAAATTTGGTAATTGGGCGCATAGAATTTAAATGTTATTTTTTGCTAGTAATAAACTGATAAAGAGGGAGAGGTGGAAGAAAATGAGACTGCTTCTCAATTTGCTCAACAGCTGTTGGGGGGAGGGGGGAAAAGTGGGGTGGGGCAGGCGTAACTTTCCAGTTGACGGTGAACGAAGCGAGATATTTAAGGAGCCATGTTATATCCATTTATCTAGTAAGTATGTTGGCGTGTGATGTATAAAAACAAGACCGACCACGAGGAAAGTGGTTCTTCTTGTGTCTAGAAACCTGTTGGAAACATCTAAACCGCGATTCATTTGCATTATTCGGAAACAGGTTGACGATGAAGTGTCAGAAAGCTCCAAGCAAAGTAATTGGTTATATGCCATAGCTTTTTTTTTTAAAGCTGCATTCTTTTCCTTTGAATTTGTTATTTCGAAGACTTGTAGTCGGGTGTTTTGTTTTTTATGAAACGTTAAGAGAAAATCTTTCAGTCAAGCGAAATATTTAAAATATGTTTATCTGTGATATGCTGCATTTTTTTTTTTTTTTTTTTTTAATTTTTTCCGTAAATATTTTTTTGGTAGCTTAGTTGACAGTCGAGGTCTCGGCAGTAGACTTAATCGTATTTTTTGTTAAATCACCCCACAGCAATTTTAATGGAATAAAATTCGGGTTATCATTTTAATTGCTTTTTTTTTCTGGGCACTCTGCTACTAAGAGATAGGTACTCGTAAATAATCTCTAAGTACGAAAATTTTACAGTGTACAGTACATCCCATGTTATTCTTTTCCGTTTTGACAGAGCCGGTTTAAGTTCCCTTTGTTTTCGCAAAAAAAAAATCGTCAGCTGTGGGGTTAAAGTGGCTCTCGTAAATTATACAGAATATTTCACTGACGTAAGTCAGAGTACAGATGTAGCCTATATCTGTTTACTGATTTCGCTCGTCTTCATTGCATTAGCCCGGAGGGGATTTAGTTCGAATACTCTGTGATGTAACTGCAATGAGTTACAAAATAATAGTTTGTGTAGCGTAGTATCCGATGTTAAGGACTTGTTCCCGAGTTTTTTTCAGACTGGTGCCAATAACTCAAATATTTTTTAACCAAAAGTTTTGAAAAAATTTGAGTCAATGTGCAATCACACGATGCACAATACTGTGGACGTGTTTTTTTAAAATAATGTACCATTGGCCAGCAAAAAAAAAATTATTTCCTTAATTTTTGCTTATTTTCACGACGAAAAACGTGTTACTTTGGGTAATGAAATCTACAAAACCGTTCAGTATAATTCTACAAAAAAATTCAGCTACAAATTATAACATATAAGTGTCAAGACTGTGCAGCGAAATTTTGATATGAGTATTAGGTAGCAATAAAAAAAATATTTTCGAAATCACTCCAAAACTCCGTAACAAGGCCTTCAGTGTGGCAGAAGAAAGGACGAGAAACACTTCTTTTTTTATAAAATCTGCAGATCTAAGAACAACTAAACAGTCATTCCCAGAATTTACTTTTTGCCAAATTTCTGATCATACATTTACCAGGCTGATGCGTTGATTAGCCGTTTTTAGGAGCCTGAAAAATTCGCGAATCACTTTAGGACATGCACATTTCTTATACTATTATTGCATTGCTACTCATTATGAAGAGAATTTCCAGCCTTTAACAAACTTGCTAGTGAGACCGCAATTCTTGTTTTGTACTGAAAGTGCCGAGACAACTCACCAATGTCCGTTGTTGATGGGCGTCTTGAGTTTTGACGTTTGGGTTGGAGGTTATATTTCCGGCTGAAAGTACTGATGTACGTATGGTAGGGCAGTCGCATACATAATAAATACATAAGTATATATATATATATATATATATATATATATATATATATATATATATATTACAATGTGTTCTAAACACAATCATTTTGCAATCCCTTCATTGGAAAAAATTAGCATTCCGAAATTTACCAAGACACAGTAAAAGTTCAAATTTTTTCTTTAGAATCTGTTACACTAGGCTGGTTATTGGTAATTATCGTGATACACCAACCCCCCCCCCCCTTTTTTTTGTAATGTCTCTCCACTTCTTGTGTTTGTGGTACTGTTTAATTCTTCTTTTTTGTATGTGTATAATCACATGTTAGTATGCCGTTTGTAACGTAAAGATGTAAGTAGGAACCCCTGATTTTCGCGAAAACATTTAGTTTTTGCACTACTTTGTCTCAACACCTTACGTATACATCTGCATCAGGAATGCTTTTAAGGCCATGGTCTTTCATTTGTTTCAAACAATTGCAAATAACTCAAATATTTTTTTAACCAAATGCTTTGAATAAATTTGAGACTGTGTACAGTCATACGATACACAATCTTGCCAGGGCGTTTCTTTTTTTAATAATGTACCGTTTGCTATCAAAAAAATAGTTTGCTTCATTGTGGCTTATTTTGACAGCAAAATATGTGCTATTTCAGGGGCAAAAATCTAAAAATCGGTTAAGTGTATTGCAATAGAAAAATTCAGCTACAAACGATGATATATAAGTGTTAAAACTGCTGGAATGAATTTGTAATTTATGTATTAATTTGCGTTGAAAATATTTTCGAAGCCACTGCAAAACTAAAGAGCGAAGCCTTAACCTTGAATGTCTTGGTGCTCTACCCGTAAATCGTAGACGTGTGGTATCGCAATATAACCTTGTTCTGTTTGACTCAGTTCTAATTATGTGACGCCTTTCAACAAAGACACCCTGTCAATAGCCAAGAAACCGGTAGATGTGTAAGTAAGGCATTCAAACAGAGTAAAATCACGTATCCCTTGACATAGTCTACTACTTTTTTTTCAGACGCCATTTTTTTACTGATAACAGTTCCTCGCTGTTTAGTTGCTGATACTGCTGAAGAACAATAATTACCATTCCTAAAAGAAAGATTTACTGGCCAGTCATTTCAACATTTTCAGTAAATTTAATGTAGGGTTAGTCCTCTGCCCAGAATAATCATTCGCTTATGTCCAGATTTATCGGAGACCAATTAATGTACTAGGACATATATTTTACAAGGAATGTACAAAGTACACAGCTATGTTGATAGATTTTTTTTTCTATCTCATTGGTTACAAGAGTGGAACCACGGTTGCGCAGTGGCTAGAGTACTCGCCTCCCCTCAAGGCGATCCGGGTTCGATTCCCGTCGGGGCTGGCCCCTGGATTTTCGCGTGTGGGCTAAAGATGTCGATGTTGAGTGCTGACAAAAATACCTTCACAGTCACACTCGATTATAAAAGGCTAACGAAAATATCGTCAACTGCGGTTACTTGGAATAACCTGAACTTTTTTTCAGGAATTTTTATTTCTTTAGTTGCAGCTCTGAAAGAAGGAATCATGCCGACTTTTAAGTCGGACGTTTTCTATGATGGTTGATTGTGTCTCTTGTTTCTCATCATCTGCCACATAGGAAATAAAAATCGCAGAGTTTTTCTGTTGTCTGTGTGAGGTATACGGACTTTACGTCTGTTTGACAACGAGGTCATTATAGACAGTAATACACAACTTGGTACAATTACAGGAGCTGGGAGAGGAGTCGGCAGTATTATCTAGGTACACGGTCGTAGAAGAACAGGTCTGAACACTCGCCTGGAAACTTGACCCCCATTGTAGTTTGGCTGCAGTTCACCAAGTTAACGATAATTCTATACATTTTTGGCGTTGTAAACCGGGCGGTCGAGCTCAAACTCCGCCCTCTTCCCTCCCACTAAGATAAACAATTCATCAAAACGTATTTTATATCAATTTATGAAATACTTCCACCGCTCACAATTTAAAATAATGGCTCAAGAAATCTTTATTTACTTTATAATATTTACAATGGAAAAAAGTGGACGGAGTTTGAGTCCGACCGGCCGGATTACAGCGCAAAAAATTACAACATTCTCGGCAACTTGACGAACTACAGCCAAACAACAAGGGGGTCAAGCAAAATATATTGGTAAATAGGCGAGTGTCCAGACCTGTTCTTCTACGACCGTGTCCTGAAGCGATTTCGGGGAAACAATGGATAACAGAAATCAGAATGGCCGGAGCCGGGTATCGAACCCCCTCACTCCCCAAATATGAGTCCAACGTATTTCCGTTGCATCACCTCGCTAGGTTTCCTGTTGTAAAAGTTGTAAAATAAAACCTAGATTCAGAAGACATCGACTTGTTCGTATTACTTTTGTGTACAGTTCCTTGGAGATAGTTCCGGACATTATATTAGTGAAGTTACAGTCTAGACATGATGGATGGAATTTCATGTAGGCCTACATGTTAATAGACTAGCGTCATCGTTTCGGATATTATGTATTCAAATCCCCTGAGACGCGATTGGGACCTGGGAGAGTACGCGGGCTCTAAGGTCGAATATTGCGCGCTCTGACACTAGTCTCGTCGCCTCTATGTACAAGACGCTAAACTGGCGTATGTCCTTACCTCGAGGATGTTCCCAGCGTCCCGCCCGAAATTGCAAATGGCGTACCACACGGACGGCCATGCTCTTGTTCCTATACGGCATCCGGTATAAAGTAAGCACTCAATAAAGCCCTGCTAAATTTATATTTTCACAAACTCGTATCTTCCGTGGGTAACAGCTAACGACGGGAAATGTCTAACCACTCTGGACACGTCACTTGATGTTTGCGCTGTAAGATAAATGGTGCAGTCGGTAGGAGCCTTTATAGACTTGTAAAAAATGTTTGTTAACTATGTAAAACACATGTTTGTCGGTTTCAGTTGACTTTATTTTAGAATTGTTGTATTTAAGTAAGAAAATATATTAAACTATAATCGGCAATTCGCTGCCAACCATACAAGCAGTAAAGCAACTATTGTCAAGGTTGAATTGTAGACAGTAATGGCTAGTGATATTTTTCAAAAGTTGAATTTTTAGTGCTCACCTATATCAGCTTGCTAATAACATTCCAAGAACGCTTCTCGAGGAAATACAATTTCCATGTTCTCAATTAATCAAGCTTAACTTGCTCGCTGCCGAAAATTGGCGTTTTGCAGTCCGTTTAAGGTAGGCCTGTGATAATTTTGCCACAGGATATTTATAAAGTAATATAAGCGGATACAGCATACCTTAAGGGGCCTCCCTAGCTAGACTGCGTTTGTGTTTGTTAGTGTATGTGAGGCAGGAGCGGTAAGGTTGCAGTTGGCCGATGTATGTGATAACATTATCGCCTCTCCGCGCAAGATACTCAGCTGGCGTGCAGTGCTTTACTGTTATCTTTTCCCTTTCGGACTTAAGCAGTGACCACATTATTTTATTTATGGTCAGCGCAGTTCAAAGTTTAACACTTGTTTCTGTAGTTATGTTTTTCGAATCCGATTGTTAATTTTCCAGATACGGCAGTTTGAAAAAGCCATTTTTTGTCATTTTGTTTCCAATAAACGTGCTGCATTTTTAAAACTATAGTGACATAGTTTAAAGTGTGTTCTTTCCGTAGATATACATCATGTATAGTAAACGTTAAATTGTTTCGTCAAAAAAGAGAGTAGTCGTAATTGCTGCAACTTGTTTGATGGGCAGGTAAGGAGACCCCTTAATCACAGATATAACCGACAGGTTGAGACCGGAACAATTCGAGAGTTCACTGACTTGTAGACTAGCCTCCAAGAATGTCTGTGTATTCAAACAGACATCAGCTGTTCATTAGCCGCTCGTTGATACAGTGAAATGGGCCTGCATTAGTTACATTGCTATAGGCGGTTCAGGATAAAATGAGCACTGAAAACAGCCCTGCTAAAGTTCTATTTTCAGCCAATTTGTATCTGTCCGCGCGTAACGACTAACGACGGGAAATGTCTAACCTCTCTGGACACGGCACTTGATGTTTGCGCATTTAAGAAAAATTATGCAGTCGATAGAAACCTGTATAGTTTGATCTAAAAAAGTTTATTAATTATATAAAACACAAAAATTTCAAATTTAGTTGATTTTATTTAAGTATTGTTGCATTTAAATAGGACAAATGTACGGAACTATATACAGCAATTTGCTACCAACCATGCAAGCACTAAGAGAACTATAGTTAATGTAGAATTATATGTAGTAACGGCTAGTGATTATTTTTTCAAAGGTTAAATCTTTAGTGCTCACTTTATTCCGAACGACCTATACTATTGGCTCCGCGACTTCAAGGTTATGTCAAGTAAGTCAACTGCCAGTTGTGAAGGTGATACGAACATACAGTTGCTGGAGTTCTAGCTAGTGCCTGGAGGAAAACGCTAATTTTTCAGGGTCCTACTGATACGGTTTTCACTGGGTATTTCATAGAGGCGCGTTATCGGCGAGAAGTCAGAACTCCAGTTCATTGACCTGCGACTGTGTGCTAGGGGGAGACGTGATGCGCGTGCCTTGTCACCCTCATCGCTTGTGCACTTGTAGACCACGGACGTGCAAGTAGTCGACCAAGGCGGCCAACTTATTATCACGGTTTGAAGATGAACGCCGCCGGAACGCGGCTGGTCGTGAGCTGGAAGGCGAGGGCAGCAGTGACCTTAGCTTCAAGGACGCCGAGGGAGGTGCAGAGGTGGTTTATTTCTGACCTTTGCACCCTGACGTGGCTAGGAACCCCACTAGGCCGGGAGAGTTGGGGGAGGGGAGGTTGGCGTGCACATGTTTCATCACTGCTTAGCGTGCACAGGTGTCGGTATCGCGTCCGGGTCACGTGGTCGGGGCATCATCCGCTCTCCCGCCGCAGTGTTGTGAGCTGCACGTTGGCCGATGTTTCGCAGATAATTTACCCCAGCAGATACCAACCTCCGAGGTCAAAAAAATTTATCCCTACCTGTAACTTCCGTATAGGTCATTCGGGATAAAGTGAGTACTAAAGATTTAACCTTTGAAAAAAAAAAAATCAGCAGTCGTTTCTGCATATAAGTCACCATTAACTTTAACTTTACTTTCCTAGTTGTATGGTTGGTAGCGATTCATCGCATGTAGTTTCGTGTATCTTCCTATTTGAATACAACATTAGTGACGAAACATAAGATGAAATCGACATCTGTGTATTTAATATACTTCATATGATCTGATTGACATTCCTACTTACAGTATAATTAGACTTAATTGGCGCCAGTACAATGTGACTACCACCGGCCTCAGATCATGTTGCACGTTACCACATGCTCCGCGCTTCAGACAGTTTTGACTATAGACGCGTCGGTGTGCTGTTTGCCAAGTCCTTGCCAAGGGAGGTGGAAGGAGGTGTAGTAGTTACTGTCCTTCATTTTCCTTACCTCGAAGATTTATTTAAAAATAATTCTACATTTGTTAACATCCGTACACTGCGCGCCAGCTTAGATGGCGATTGGCAGCTACTGAGTGAAGGGCACATTCAATGAACTCATGCAGCAGGCCGCTGCTAAAACATCTAGTAGCCTATAAATACCGGAATTAAATCGACCTATGTAAATTAGCCATTCGAAATTAAAACGGTAGTAATATTATATGCGACACGTTCCAGCTCGTTACCCGCCAACATACGTGGTGGGTGCTGTACTAGCGGTTTATGCACAGTAAATTAGGAAATTTCTAAACAGCCCTATGGCGCAAAATGCCGCGGTTGTGGTACGGAAACAGGAAGGAGATAAGAGCTAGAAATGGCTCGGGCGTCAACAACCAACGATTTTATTTATGAAAAGTGCGTAGTTAAGTCCAGCGCGTGCTTCTCTATTTTGGTTTTACGATTCCGGTTCGTATTTTTTACGTGACGTCATTCTGAAAAAAAATTCCGTTTGTTAGTCATTTTCTGGCGGCACGAAACCATGTTTCTAAGCACGACACCTAGAAAACAAATGTAGATAAGCATAGTTTTAAATGTTTTCTTTTCGTAGATAAAGATATCGAACAAACGTTCGGTAGTAGTTCTTAAAAAAAACTTTCTCCTAACATGCTGGAGTAGTTAATGCGCTAGCTGTATAGTGCTCTCGGATTCTGTATCCGTAGTTATTCTGTGTTGTTGCCAGAATATTGTCGCGAAAATCACGTGACCCTAGCCATGTATGAAGGTCCCACGCGCGTCTGGCAGCGTTTTCTGAATTCTGAGGCTATAAAGGAATTTTCGAACAATATTTTACTCCCAGTTATGGGCGTCATTTGAGCATTTTAGTTGGGGTAGCAAGGATTACCAGGTATAAAAGATTTTCAAAATAAGGGGGTGGAAATCGAACAGCTTTCATCAAAATTATGCATACACTTTTGTATCGATTATTTTATATTAATTAGCTAAATTAAAAAACAGTGTAATGGAAAATGCACATGTAAAATTGTATTCCTAAGCTAAGAAAGATGAATTTATGTTCTCTATCAACAAAATTTTGGGGTGGCAACTGCCATCCCTTGCCACCCCCGAATTACGCCCATGCTCCCAGTAGTGTTTCTTGGTTTTGAAAATCGGAACACAGGTAACGCCTTATCTTCGTCCTCGTTGTTTTCTGTTGTGTGTGAATTTTTTTTGGCTTGTTGTTGCTCAGTGTATTGCCACAGAATAAATAAGTACCTAGTAGATGCTTTGTTAACCTGTAGTTTTGGAGGCCATCGTTTATAATCTGTGAGGAAATTGACACGTGTAACGTCACATTTACCTTTTTTTTATAAATATGTAACCGAGATCCAAACAATTACATCATTTCTTGAAATATAAGTGGCCGTTTAACCCAATGTATTTATTTCCACGTGTCTTTGTTTACATTCCTGTACGCGCCGAGAGCTGGTACAATAACAACGATTAAAAAGCTCCGTTATTGAGCTTTTAATAGAGTTAGTTACTATCTGATTTTAAGCCTCGAATCGTCATGTTAACCATTTTAAAATATTTAGCTAATATACAAACTAATTATAGTATCCCAAGCACTACAAGTGGTTACATAAAACAATACTCTAATCCACAGGGTATTTATATTCCTGTACGCCCCGAGAGCTGGTACGATGACAATGATTCGCCTCCCACCAAGGCGATCCGGGTTCGATTCCTGGCTTTTCGCATGTTGGAATCGTGCCGGGCGATACAGTTGTTCGGCGAGTTTTCTCGGGTCTTCTCCAGTTTCTCCCGCCCTTTCATTCCGGCGCTGCTCCATACTCATGTCACCCGTCACCAACGCAAAAGATCTCGATGGCGCTTACCAAAATCTCTCAGTCACTCACGATGACAATGAAAGAGTTTATCTTTGTCGCTTCTGCCACTACTTTTTATTTCGTGGTATTACTGTTCAAGTGCATATTTTTTATTATTTTTCCTCGCATACTCTGGATCCACAATTAATACGCACAACTATTACTTTATGTACATGCCCTAACTTTATCGTCTTTATTAAACGTCCTTTTCAAAAGATTCGTCATAAATTATGCATTTGTAGCTCTCTACGCTTCTTCTGCTGGTAAAGTAAGTGTAATAACCTCGCACCCCAGTAGTATCAGTAAAAGTTATAGCCTCGCACAGGCGCCAGAAATTACGGTCACATGATTGCTTTCTCAATTACTGACAGTAGTCTTCAGCAAATAAGGGAACAGTTTTCAACGCGGTACAGTGATTTCAGTATATTTCGGAAAACGCCGTGGGTGGAAGATGTCAGTACGAGAAGAAGTAACGCGTATTAATGCACGTCTTGGCGACGGCATACTGAGAATGCGACGAGTGTTTCCGGCTGCGGGCGACACAACTATGTGAGAACGATTTAGTGGGTGTTGTCGTTGGAAGGGGAAGTTGGGTCCCGACACGTGGGCGACAAGTACTTCTGGTTGGGCAGGAGAGGGTTAGCAGCACGGTAAAAAAAACTCAGAGCCTATAGGTAGAGCCCACTATTTTTCGCGAAAAGAATTCTGCAACAGTTTGTTTCAATTACTTACGTGCACATATGAAGCCGTGCTTCATGGTTATTGGCATAATGTATTATTGCAAGGGACCCCTATTTATCGCGAAAAGAATTTTGCCTCACTTGGTTTCAATGCCTTACATGCACATCTGCAGTTCTGCTTCGAGGTTTCTAATTGGATATTTTAACTCTTTCGAGCCTTGGGATTCTACCAGCAAATCACAGACGTGTGGTGTTGAAGGGACGTTATTGTAGTTATCTCAGTCAAATGAGATACGGTTCATCACATAGACACGCTGACATTAACGATGATTCGATGAAGCAGAATTGCAGATGTGCACGTAAAGCACTGAAACAAACTGGGGGAAAATACTTTTTACGAAAAACAGGGGTCCCTAATTATTGCTAGAGACGGTTTGTCACGGGAAAACTTAACTGTTTGCTGGGTTTCAACAGATGTTCAACTTACCAGAAGATTACCGGCTTTAGCTTTTTTTTTTTAGCTGTTACCCTATTTGACCGAGCCAATTATAATCCCGATATTATAATATTTAATACTTGTTATTGATCTACAGACAGGTACGTTGTATCAGAAGTGTATTACTATATCATTAATGTTGCAAGAAACTGCAGCATTTTCAAGGGTGTATGTTGACACAAAACATTTGGGCGATATACCATCACCTCTAATTACATATTGCACAGACTTGGCTCATTTGACTGTGCCAACAGGAACAAGGTTACTGCGACATCAAATGTCTGTCATTTGCGGGTAGAAGCCTAGACGCTGAGAGTTAAAAACAGCCATTCACTGACCATGAAACACGGCTGCATATGTGCACTTAAGGCATTGAAACAAACTGTTGCAGAATTCTTTTCGCGAAACATCGTGGGCTCTAGCTATAGGAAGGTGTATGCGATTTTTGAATGATTGTTGCAATGGGAGTTTACAGTAACAATGTATTGGTTTGGGGACATACGTCATTGCTCATGTTTTGTTGACCAAACGTGTTAAAAGAAAAAGTAAAAAAATAAAGGTGTTAGTTTTCCATTTTCTATTTTTTAAACAGCTATAATTCCAATAGAATTCAGTCAGATTTTGACAACACCCAGACACAACAGATAGACATAAAAAACCGGATTCCCAATTTAAAAAATTAAATAATACCAAAAAAAAAAAAAAAACAAGAGGACAGTAGACAACAAACAAATGACAGACAACACGACACAAGTTCCATTCAACGAGAAAAAGCAACGATTAGGGAATTACAATCTATCTCCGTCTTCAGGCTGGAGACACAGCTGGTCGGAACACCAAGACCGAATTCCTTTGAGATTGTTTTTTTTTTCTTTTCTGTTTTCTTTATTATTTTGTCATTAACAGAAGTTTAGTCAACAAAACATGAGCAATGGCGTGTGTCCACAAATCAATACACTATTATAGGAAGACGTGTAATATGTATACGACGTGCACTGTATAAACTTCCTACAATGTTTAACCTAAACGCAGTATGGGACAGTTACCGTACTTCCGTCTTCCAAATATGCAAATTTTTACAATTGTTACAATACGAGTATAGTAACTTTAATATATATTTGACAGTTTTATAAAAAAGTTTAGGAGTGTGTGACGGTCCCCTTAATGCAGCACAAGCTATTGAGTCGAGGAATGGGAAATGATAACTCAGGCAAATATTGTGAAATCAGTCTCGCGTACCGCTACGCCGCTCACAGAGGTGGAGAGAGTTGTACTTGCTGAAATCGATAATATAATAATACGCGACGCTTACGCTTGCAAATATTTAACGTAAGTATTTTAATTGAAATGTTTCGACGAAGTGGCCGGATAGGACGCCAACAGCTCCCTCCGCGCTCACCTTTACTTCTCTCCTCAATCTCGACGACGACTCTCACATCTTAACATTTGGCGGGAAAAAGTCCCCATTGTACAATAATCCTTGGGCACGCCTTCCAGCCAATGAAATCCCTGTACTACCTAGCTCCGCCCCTCGTGAGCAAAACGTCGCGCTACCCTTGACCGTTGTTTATTTGTGTCAAAGTTTACTTATTACACATTTGTTGACATACCCTTTATTGATTACAAAATATTATTTTTATTGATTAGCTATAACTATACTGATACCGATAATTATTCAAATAAATAAAAGTAATTCCCACTGCCAGGTTGTTACAGTGGTGCTGTGGCAGAAGGGGGGGATGGATGGAAAGAGGGGTGAGGGTGCTGCCGGACGGCCCAGACCTTTTGTGACGGCAGACCACCCCCTCTCTTGACTCCGAGGCACTTGATTTCCGTGTATTATTACTAAACTAATCCTAAACTACTTAAATCTAATATTACCACAAAATTACCATTAATTTCAGTACCAATGTGTCACGACGGTTAATTTGATACCCGACACGAGGTATCTACAATCACAAACGCCCTTTTTTTTAATTTACATAATTAAGTATACTGAGATATATAAAAGTTCCACTTTGGCTCGTCACAAGTGCTACCGTACCATGGATGCCTGGGAAATAATTCTACCATACCTACTTTCTTAACGCTTCTCTGCGTAAGTAAATTTACAAACTATTTTTTAGAGTGTACTGTGTTTCACACAGCTTCAACAAATTTTAACAGTCCTGAGGAAAATATATTTTCGTGTATTGTGCATATTTGATGCAACAGCAGTTGACTCTTTTGGTTCAAAAATAAACCTGGGATGATGAACAAAATAACCTGGAAAATCCATATATATATATATATATATATAAATAACTACTGGGGCCGCGGTGTCCGAGTGGTCAGACCCAGTCGCCTCCTAACAGGCATTTGGGAAGCTTTTCGGGCGATGTCGCTGGTCGGCGGGTTTTCTCGGGTCGGGGTTCTTCCATCTCCTCCGCCTTACTCATTCCGGTGCCTCTCCATCGATGGGCCTCATTCTGTCATCCTACGGGTAAGTGGATACCTACGGGTACCCTCCTCGTACCATATCGTAAACAAAGAGTTACTTCGGACACGTGGGCCGACCTTAGGACATTCGAAAAAAAAAAAAAATTTTTTTTTGCATCTATGGCAGCCCTGAGTAAAGAAATTTACTTGCGATAAATTTCAGATGGTAAGTGTCTACGTGAAGTTTAATGAATATGTAGTCGAATTTGACACACATGGAAAATAAAAATGGTTTACAAGAGTCCCAGTCAGCCCCGCTTACTCTATTACTTTTATCTAGGACTGCTGTGTTTTTTATATACTGACTTTCAGAATTATTTATATTCAAATTAACGTTCCATGTGGTGATGCATGTTCCACGCCTTCTTAAGAAATTTATTACGTACGTTTAACGCTATAAAAAGACGCGGCATTTTCTCACGCCACCCGACAAAAATTACTACCCAGAAATGTTTGCGTGTACTTTCACCTCCCACACGAAAAGGTGAACCGCTCGTAGCAGACAGAAGTAAATATTCCCCCCGAGATAGGACATCCTGTTTGCTCAGTAACACATGCCAAACAAGGCTTGTGACGTAGCATGAAGACAGCGAGTGCCCTGCGCTTGCGAATATTCGCGTGAGTCGAGCTGACTCATCTACCCGCTGGCATTTTAACAAGCAAGGTGCCCAGCCGTTCGTCTGAAGGCAGTTTATACTCCTGAGGCCAGAAGCCAGGGAGATATAAGGGCGGCACTGGCGCGCGCGAAAAGTGGAGCCCCCATCGGGACTCGAACCCGAGTGGTCTGGCCACATAACAGCGTGCCCTTGAAAGACTTGCGACCGTGAGGTCTCAGGCACAGTTGATGGTTGTTGTTGGTGATTGGTGTCAGCGACAGTTGAACGACAGGTTAGCAAACGAAGTTGAAAATACAGAAAGAACTTTTTGAGTACAACCCGGATAAGTTATTTTAGTACTAACACAGCGGAATTGTTAAGCCTCGGTTTATTTCTAATCTCCTTCACCGTAAAGCAAAATTCTGAATTTCGGGTCTGAAATGTCTTGTCAGTTTGAATTATTTCAGTCACGTATAAGCTATAAGTAGGGACTGGAAAATTTCGCGAATTCAAGAACCTGTAGGCTAGAATTCATTGTACGGTGCATACTCAAGCCCCGACTATTTGTCCACTAGCTGCTACTCAGTGGAACAACAGACAATGAACGAATAGATTACTATGTGATAAATAACTATGTGATATACGTACAACCGTCTATTGTGCCTACCCACGCTTAGCACACCAGCCATTAAGGGTGCGGTCTACAGCAATTTTCATCACCATTTTTAAATTTTTTATTTGTACCAGATATTTTTTTCTTATTTTAGACACAAAATGTGACTAAATTTGGCTCTTATGAAATTTTTTTCTCTCACACAGTTTTCGCGTAATGCCTTGTTGAAGTCATATTTTGCATGTTGCCATTTTAAGAACTACACTAAAACCAACTGATATACCAAACTCAAAACAATCGCAATGGATAAAGACATTACATGCTACAATGTCATGCTCATAAAAATAAAGAATAAAAATAATTTGTATTTTAAAAAATGTTAAATTTTTAAAATTATTATTTTTAGTTTCAGCATTTTTTTTTAAATACAAATAATTTTTATTCTTTATTGTTATGAGCATGACATTGTATCCTGCAATGTCTTTATCCACTGTGATATTTTTGAGTTTGGTATATCAGTTGGTTTTAGTGTAGTCCTTAAAACGGAAACTTGCACAATATGACTTTAACAAGCCATTACGCGAAAAATATGAGAGATAAAAAAATTTAATAAGAGCCAAATTTAGTCACATTTTGTGTCTAAAATAAGAAAAAAAATCTAGTACAAATAAAAAATGGCGATAAAAATGGCGGTAGCCGTGTCCTTAAAGTCATGTTCTTTCATTTATTTCAAACATTTGCAAAAAAACTCGAATATTTTTTTAACCAGATACTTTGAAAAAGTTTGAGACTGTGTACAGTCATACGATACGATACATCTTTTGCCAGAGCGTTTTTTAAAAATAATGTTCCGTTTGCTAGCAAAACCTTGCTTTGCTTCATTTTGGCTTATTTTGACAACAAAATATGTTATGTTTCAGGGGCAAACCACAGAAAAATTCAGGGGGAAAAAAAAGGGGGGGGGGTGTTAAGTATTATTCTTGTATTTTCAATTTTCGAGCCGTAACATTTATTCACGTTGTACTATCAAAATGTTATCTTTGACAAGACATAGGGTATATTCGTAAACTGCTTGACGTGAGTAATAACGGAATCTTTCATTAATTTCTCAAGCAGAATCGTTGCAAGGGAATTATAGGTTAACTTTCAAGAACGAATACAAGTCCAATATAATATGAGCACATAACACTAATTTGATCTCAAAAATTCATCACAAACTTCTTCTATGCTTCAGCATTGCCACATTTATATATAGACGTTATAGCAGAAAATCAATTAATAAAATTTAGCATCTAGATCTTCCCTTTTGAGTTGTGTGTCCCGGTTTGAAATTTCCGCGTTTGACGCGAGAGAACAGAGGAGCGATAAGAGCCAGAGTACCACGCTCGACAAGGAGCATATCGCCTCTATTCACGAAAAAAAAAAAAAAAAAATAAAAAACTATCTGGCAGCTACAAAATATTTTGGGGTTATTTATCCTGCGAGTGTATTTCGTGGTCACTACTTAAACGTTTAGTTGATACCACTAAAATATTCTGGCCACCAAAAAATTATTTTGCTGTTACTTCAAGATAACTTTTCAGGACAGACTTCCTACAAATTTTCCTTTCAGTGTTCACAGCGCACCAAACTGGCGTGCAAGGTTTTTGTTATTGTCTTTTTTCAATGGGACTTCAGGACGGTGACAATAACGTTTTATATTTGGATAGTTTGAAGTGTAAAGTCTAGCGCATACATATAGTTTTGCACTTTCGGAATTCAGGTGGCGTTTTCGAAGTTACAGTAGTATTAAAATCCGCTTAGAGCCCTTTTGAAAGGTCAGAAAATAATGTTGCTAACAAGCGAGCTGAGTTTTTCAAATTATAGAAGCATAGTTTCAAGTGTGTGTTCTTTTCGTAGATATACGTAGTGTGAAGGAGTTAAGCGATTTCGCGTGAAAAAGAATACTCGTGACACGCTGCAACGCCGTCGATGCGCCAGTCGAGGACAAGAATGGCTGTGGCCTTCCTGTAACCAAATTTATTTTCTACGCGTCCTATTGGCGATGGATAGTGCTTGATGTGGTTAGACCTTGGTACTTGCGAATAGCAAGTATTTTGCTGAGAGGCGACTTCGTGTGGTGCTCGTCCTTGCGACTCCTCTGCTGGGGGTCGCGAACGACACTCGGACACAGAGCAGCCTTCTTACAAGTCCTCGAGGTTCGCTTCTTCGTCGCCGGAGGCAGTAAAAAGATAAGCAGTAGGGCGAAACTGCTGCGCTCGTCAGTAATAATTATGCGCAAATCACTAATTTTAACCTGGTGTTTGAGTTGTATTATTTTTCTGTGAGCGATGCTGGATGCTAAATTTGGTCTATAGATTTTCTGCGATACCTTCTGTTTTATAATGTTTGTGGTGAATGTGGCAATGTTGAGGCACAGAAGATATTTGTGATGAATTTTGAAGGTCATAATATTCAATATTGTTGTGTTTTCATCGTACGTTTTACTTGTAATAATTCTTGAAAGTTGGTATATAATTCTCTTGTAATGATTCTGCATGACAAATTAATGAAAGATTCCATTACTACTTATGTCAAGCAGTTTATCAAGAATATATATTTCAGTACGAAATTTAAAATGCGTTTGTATCCTTCGTGTGTTCGCTGACGCAACGTAATGGATCACATTTTCTATCGCAAATTATTTAATAAGCAAAGTCAGCTTATGACTCGTTCTTCATACGGTGAGATTAATTGTTATTAGTACCTATTCATGTTCTATTTTTCATTTCTGGTCTGACTCAATGTTTCCATTTAAAAAAAAAAAAAAATATATATATATCGTGAGCGACTTAAAATCTTACTAAAGGAAGACCTAAAATGAAAACTTCTTTAATAACATAGTGAGTTAATTATTTATTGTAAACTGAGATAAAAGTGTCTTGTCTGATAAAACTAATTGTTTCAGTATGTAAGACGAACATATTTTTCGGTTCTCATACAAAAGATGTAACCGTTTAGAAAGAAAGCATAAGTTCAGCGAAATTTATTTTGAATGCTTAACAAATTGTATTCATAAGTAAGTAGTGATCTTGTAATAATTAACAAATGTACACTGTATCTGCCATCTGAGGTATGTGTAGGTATATCGTTATTGTTTAAAGAATCCTAATCGAGCAATGCTCAAGAGATTTAACTGTGTACTTCACTACAATTTTATGTAACTCAGTGTAGTTAAATACATAAAAATGTGTATTTAAATTAATGCCTAAAATAAAATATTTAATTGTTATTGTTAATTGTTATGTCTTGTCAAAGAGAAAATTATCTCACACTCCCCCTTAATGTGCGTATGAAACAGGAGCAATCCCACTAGAGCAGCTACGACCCGGCGTATGCCTCGTTGTATCCTCCTCGGCTGAACGACTTTCGCAAGGCTCTCAGAAGCCTAGTATCTGCCGGCCTCATAACACAGTAGTACCTGTAATTTTATCTTGCATGTCTGCATGCTTCACGACCCACATAAGCTCAGTGCCGATACGAATACAGAATGTTCCTTCCCGTACGCGCACGTGTTCTTCATTTCGCATTCAAATTACTGGGGAAACTGTCATTTTTTAGTGTGTGTTTATGTTTGTATTTTCGGTTTTTTTTTACTTGTAAAGTAATAGTTATGTGACCGTATGACATGTATATTCTGCATATTAGTACCATATTAAATGTTTTGTGTCCACAAAATTGCTAAACATTGCTGGATGCATAACTTGAAGGCAAAGAGATAGGTATGTTTTGCGAATCAGATGTAGTTTTCCGCGTTTAGGTCGCGGAGACGGTGAAGCGATAAGGTTCAACTTCCCACGTTCGACGGTAGCAGCTTCGCTCTTATTCGCGGTGCGACAAACTGGCGTGCTGTCTTTTCATACATTTTCCTATGCGACTTAAAGCGGTGACCTTATAAAATTTAATTTGTGGGAAGTAGAAGTAATGTCCAACGCATGCTTCTTTACATAATGTATTACCAATCCTGGTGGTGTTTTTCCAGTTACAGCTGTCTAAAAAAATGTGTTTGAGGGGCTCCTAAAACACGTTTCTAATAAGCATGCTGCATTTTTTAAATTTTAGAAACCTAGTTTAAACTGTGTGTTCTTTTCGTAGGTAAACATACTGTGAATAAATTTAGCTAATTCGTATAGAAAAGAACAGACCCAGCACGCTACACCACTCACTGTTCATGCGTCAAGTGCATAACACTCTTCATGGTTATTGGCAGTGTGTCATTGTTCATGTACGTCTCTCATTTGACTGACCAATCAGAATAAGATTATGCTGACACAATGGGTTGCCATTAGAATCTCCAAGACAAGTGAGAGTTACGGGAAAAATTTCCTTGTAATGGTGTTTATAATTACATTTGGTCATAACGTAAATACCGTGTTAGTTATTTAAAAAACTAAGCCAAGTAGGAAATAGAGAATGTGTTAACAATAATTTAAAAACATATTTTTACTGTCTTAAACTTAATTGGAGACAAACTAATTCTTTATTGATTTAAGTCTTATGTCAGTAAATATAAATTCCAGTCAGCTCACTTAAGCTTCAATAAATTATGTTTAGTAATGCTTTTTGTCTCCACTGGCTCTTAATTTCAAAATTAAGTCGGAATATAAAAATATAAAAGTAAGCAAACGTAAACTCCATAAGTTTAGGGAAAATACATCCTTAAGGGCGGGGTTCACAGAAAAATTTATTTGTTTTGTAGACATACGTTGCAGCTATTTTTTTTACAGTAATGAAAATTCTTTAACTTCCGTAGTCTTTGTATAATAGCACATTTTAGTTCAATTTTGCGCAAAACAATTTTATACAAGAAAAGAAAACCAATCAACTTACCGAATTAAAAAAAAAAAAAAAAAACTCTGAAGCACAGTGCCATGGACTATTGCATGGCTCGTATAAAAACCACATTGATTTTTTTTTTTTGTATTTTTTAACAAACTATAAATTTTTAATTCAAACTCATTATTTTTTGAATACAAAACATTCAATGCGGTTTACCCAAATGTATTTTCGTAGCTTGTGACACCATTCTTCGGTCTGAATTTTTTTTTTTTTTCATTTCGTTAAGTAAGTTGGTTTTCATTTATTGCATAGAAGCATTTTATGAAAATTTTGACTTTAATATACTATTATACACAAACTATGGACGCTAAAAAAATTTCGTTACAGTGGAAAGTAGGCACAATAAATGCGTATAAAACAAACTATATTTCGTATGAATATATAAATTATTAAAACAATTAAGATTCAATCACTGACCATGAAGCTGAACTACAGATATGCATGTAAGGCCCTGAAACCGAATGCTGCAAACTTCTTTCCGCCAGTGTTGCCAGGTTATATACGATGAAATATCGTTTTTCAGAACTTAAAATTATCCTTTTTCTAGAAAAGTTATGGTACATAGTTAGTTTTTGTAACATTTTGTTTAAAAAAATTCTACTGTTCATAAAGAAACTATATATTTATATAAATTGTAAAAATTGTAACTATTCTAATTAGATACACATAATACCAAATTGAATAACAACTGAAAGTACCATTTGAAGGATTTTTGTGTAGTCTCCAGTATTCTTCCAATTTTCTCCGACAATGCTGTCGCACATAATGGCTATGTAACTTATACTAAATCCATGCGCCGAAAGATGAGGAATAACATAATTTGTATATAGCTATAGGTCATTCGGAATAAAATCATTAGCCGTTACTACATATTAGTCAACATTAACAATAGTTACATTATTGTTTGTATGTGGTTGTTAGCGAATCATTGCATGTAGTTCCGTGTACTTTCTTATTTGAATACAGCATTAGTGAAAGAACTTCAAATGAAATCGTATTCTCTGTATATCATGATCTTATTGACATACCTACTGACTGTGTAATTTGACTTAATTAGCTCCAGCACAAAGTGATTAAACCGCCCGTTGAACTTCAAAACTGTCATTGACATCATTCCCACTAACGCTCGCGCCACAGACGTAGTTGAAAATTCCGCCGACAGGTGGCATCAGAGATAGATTTTCGCCGCTTCGCTCGCTTGGAACTGGAAGCGTGTTGAGTCATTGAGTGTGTTTGTCCGTTGTGTAATAAATATGGGTTTCTGATGAACACTTTCAAAAGTATTAGAAGTAACTGTTTATGAATATAATTGCTAAATTATGTGAAGTCATTAGTAATCTGTTATGTTTTACGATTGCCCGCCTGAACATACGGAATTTGAAATATCTTTTTTTTTTTTTTGCACACATTAAGAAAATAAGTTATTATTGTTTTTGTTCATTGCGTCATCGTCGTTCGTGGCAGTATGCTGGACGTAACTTGAATTCTTGAAGTACTTGCGTTATGTATGTTTTTAGTGGCTACTTTGAATTACAATTTAATATACTACGCACGCATTTACGAGATTCGTAACGGCGATAGTGCGTGTCGTATCTATTAGAGTCGATGCACAGAAACCAGTGTTAGAAGACGTTAACTAGCAGGTATTTACAACTAAGATTACTTTGAGTATAGCATACATACAGCGCCCGTTCATTTAATTAATATATATTATAGATAACTTTTATCGGAGTAGTGAATTGTAGTTGTAAACATTGTACGAGCCTATGTATATGAAATCACGTGGCAATGTTTACGTTTACATGCGGCGGAAGGATATAAACTGGCAGAAAATAGAAGTTAATCATGGCTTTTTTGACTGCTTACTTTATCCCGAATCACCTATATCAGTCTCTAGACTTTGCTGTAGAAACATTGCAGCGTATAATTGAGCCAGGGAAAAATATTTTTCAAAAAATTTCCTTTCCCACTCTATTCTTAAATGAATTGACAATCATTTTCTATTTTTCGTGCTATAGTGACATTATGGTACAATTAGCCATTATCGGCAGGTAGGTATCGGTAATGGTACAGAGTATTAAAACAAGGTACAAAAGGATAGTTACGGTACGACCTGGCAAAACTACTTTCTTCTTTAAAAATCGTGGCTCTAGTTGTCGGAGATATCTAGAGTATACAGTTGCGCAAATGTAATCGAATCATCCGTAATGTGAGACTTTCTCGCTCGAGCGAGATGTGGGCAAACAGCTGCTCGAGGCGAGGTTCAGGTCGAGTAATCTGCCGCAGGGCGAGTTCAGGCGCATCAGCACGTTCTGTTGCGATATTTCAGTAACTATCACTGCAGCCCGAACCAGCTCGTATCTCGTCCGCCGGCAGTTGAATGCTTCGAGTCGACATTCACAACCGAGTCAGAGCCCTGATTAAATATCACTGCCTGCTGTTTGCACCAACGCAGAGCAGGTGCAGAGCAAGTAAGGCGTCCGTAGAGATGGTGAAATTTCGCGAATTCAATATAGAATCAAATATCCTATGCATACACAAGTCCCGATCATTTGTCCACTAGCTGCTACTCAGTGGAACAGCAGACAATTAACGAATAGACAAGCCTTGAGTGTGCATATGATATTTGATTCTAACATGCAGGTCATTGTATTCGCGAAATTTTACAATCTCTAATGATGGTATATCGCGGAAATTTGTTGTGACAACATAGCCTTGAAAATACTGCAGTTCCTTGCAATATTATGGTTGGGTAACGGGCGTCTGACGCAACGTTGCTTTCTGCAAACTAATATCAGGCATCAATAGGGACCCTTGTTTTTCGGGAAAAGAATTTTGCCTCACTTTGCTTTCGTGCCTTAAGTGCACATCTGCAGTTCTGCTATGTGGTCAGCGACTGGATATTTTAACTGTCACGAGCCTTGGGATTCTACCGGCAAATCACAGACGTGTGGTGTTGCAGGAAAGTTTTTGTTGTTGGTTCAGTCAAATGAGATACGGTTCTTCACACAGACGCGTTGCCAATAACCATAAAGCAGAATTACAGATGTGCACGTAAAGCACTGTAACAAATTGGGGCAAATCTTTTCGCAAAAAAAAAAAAACAAAAAAAAACAGGGTCCCTAGGCATAAAACATCATAATGTAGGTCATTCGGGATAAAGTGAGCACTAAAGATTTAACCTTTGAAAAAAATCACTAGCCACTGATGCATATAATTCAACATTGACAACCGTTATATTATTATATTTGCACGGTTGGCAGCGAATTATCGCATGTAGTTCCGTGTATAATACATTTAAATTGTGACGAGCCAAAGTGGAACTTTTATATATCTCAGTACACTTAATTATGTAATTTGAGGAAAATGGCATTTGTGATTGTAGATACCTCGTGTCGGGTATTAAGTTAACCGTCGTGATACATAGGTACTGGAAATAATGGTAATTTTGTGGTAATATTCGATTTAAGTAGTTTAGGATTAGTTAAGTAGATAGTAGTAAATGGAAATCAAGTGCCTCGGAGTCAAGAGAGGGGGTGGTCTGCCATCACAAAAGGTCTGGGCCGGCCGGCAGCCCCCTCCCCCTCTTTCCATCCATCTTCTGCCACAGCACCTCTGTAATAACCCGGCAGTGGGGATTACTTTTATTTATTTGAATAATTATCGGTGTCAGTACAGTTATAACTAATCAGTGAAAATAATATTTTGTAATCAATCAAGGGTATGTCAACAAATGTGTAATAAGTAAACTTTGACACAAATAAACAACGGTCAAGGGTAGCGCGACGTTTTGCTCACGAGGGGCGGAGCTAGGTATTCCAGGGTTTCCATTGGCTGGAAGGCGTGCCCAAGGATTATTGTACACTGGGGACTTTTTCCCGCCAAATGTTAAGATGTAAGAGTCGTCGTCGAGATTGAGAGAAAGTAAAAGTGAGCGCGGAGGGAGCTGTTGGCGTCCTATCCGGCCACTTCGTCGAAACATTTCAGTTAAAATACTTACGTTAAATATTTGCAAGGGCAATCGTAAGCGTCGCGTACATAATATTCTCTATTTCAGCGGAAGTACAACTCTCTCCACCTCTGTGAGCTGCGTGGCGGTACGCGAGACTGATTTAGCAATATTTGCCTGAGTTATTATTTCGCATTCCTCGACTTAATATTGTGTTGCAAAAGGGGACCGTCGCAAAATGCAACATTACTGAAAGACCATCAAATGGAATCGACCTGTCCGTATTTAGTATACTTCAAAATATTTATCTGTGATATTATTGACATACGTATTGACGGTATAATTTTACTTAATAAGCGCCAGCAGAAAGTGATGCATCCGTGCCGTTCAACTTCTACAGTCGTTAGCGAATTGCATCTAGCACTCCGTGCTGTTGACGTAGTTCAAAATTCCACCGACAGGTAGCATCAGAGTTAGGTTGTCGGCGTTCGCCGCGTAGATTGGAAGCGTTATTGTGTTTTCCGTTGTGCGGTAAATATGGGTTTCTGATAAAACACATTCAAAAGTATTAGAAAAAACTGTTTTCTCATTGGTGATGTGTATACAGGCATGGTTTTAAATACGTTTCCTTTTCGCATAGATAAAGATATCGAACGCACGTTTAGTAATATTTCTTTGTGTAAAAACCTCCGAACATAGGCCTACATCCAACCATGCTACAAAAAAAAAAAAAAAGGTAAACTAGGTACAACGTATGACATGTTTGCGAGGAAACAATAAACAATGTGTACGGATTTTGATGTGAAAATTATGTTGCGTTAAAAGAAGACATATTAAAAACCTCACAATCACTATAAAACCACCGGGCGTTATGAGCTCTTATAGAGAGTGTTAGAAAGTTTTTTTTTAAAGAAATATTACTAAACGTGTGTTCGATACCTTTATCTATACGAAAAGGAAACGAATTTAAAACCATGCTTCTGTATTATTGTTTTATAGATTTCATGCTTAAAAACATGTTTTCCGGAACACCTCAAAATAGCTCAAAAAACGGCTTATCAGACTGATGACACTTGAAAAATACCAACCAGGATCGTATATATATATATATATATATATATATATATATATATATATATATATATATATATATATATATATATATATATAAACACACACACACAGAAGCGTGGGCTGGGCTGAACTACACAATTTCCTTAAAGTTTCATACGAATATAAGCCAGCGACCAAAATACTACACGCCATTTTCGCGTCCCGCGCATAAAGGCGACATGGTCGTTGACGCACGTGCCAACCTAGCTCTTATCGCGTTCCAGTTTCTTTACCTCAGACTACCTATGCCTGCAAGCTGTGGTGTGTTAAGCATCCCAAGGTTTCTTTCAGTGACCCTGCTGCTTTTCGCTAATGTAAATTATGTAATTCTACAAGAATATGGACGATAGTCAAATAATTTTTTTTTGCACCACGCTTACGGCGTTTGTCGTTGACCTTTCAGAGAGTCGTATGCCCCCTGAAGGTGACCCCTCTCCTCCCTCCAACGTCCTCCCTTGGGTAAACACAACGGGCCGGGGCGGAGGCATGTGCAAATGTGGCCGTTGTTTGCTGGTGTTGGCGAGGTGCCCCCACCCCTTCTATTCTACCCCCCCCCCCTTCCTCATCTTACTTCACCTCCTCTTGTAGCCCATCGTTGGCGGCGGTGTTTGTGTTGGCAGATGAACTTTGACACTCGAGCCCGCAGCTAACTCTCTCACTCTCTCTCTCTCTCTATGCGAAAACCAAGCATGTTGTGCATAGTCGTGGCCTGCAAGGCCAAAAGGTGATTGATCCTTTACATCTTGGATTGACAGAACGTCGATAATGTCACATCACGGGTATGTATGGGCAAGGGGTGCAAGCCCTATGCTCACGGCCTATCTCTATGTGTGACCAAATTGAACGGCGCCATTTTGCAACTCATAGCATGCGATGTCCTTTACCAGAGATTTTTTGTTGGAAGAAATTCATTACCTCCCGCCCTCCACACGTTAAGGTACTCAATGCCATGTCTTCCACTGCAATATGTCAGCGTTCAATTTGGTCACGAAATAAAATAGCAGCGTAATAGTCTAGTTCTATCATAACGTCTTTGGGTACGATTAAGGGTAATTCTACTGCAGATTAGAAAGATCAATGTTATAAGTTTGTCACAGGGAAAATTTCTGCCGCTTGAGCGCTGGTGTCGGTAGTACACCAAACTGACCAATCACAGACATTTCCTGAATTACATTAAGTTGATAAATGAAAACGCGAAAGCGGTTTCTTTTCACTTTAAAGTGAAATCAAATGGCTATCATTTTCGAGTTTATTTAATGTCAGATAATGTGGAAGCAATTTATTATGTAACGACGTATAAAAAGTGGTAGACTTACAAGCATGAAACGTCAAAAATGTTGATACTTCTTCAGGAATGCTTGTAGTGGAGAAAATACAGTAACTTAAAGATTCCCGTGCACCATCCCCCTTAAGTTAAAGGTAGTCGCTCATCCAGGGCGCCAACAAACAGTGTCCAAGAGTTGTGGCATATGGGATTTTCTTCTTAAACAAAAAAAAAAAAAAAGTGGAATTAATATGTTGATATAGTCTGTCTCACATTATAATTCTAGTTTTTAACATTTCTGAAGACTATAGTGTGTAAAAATTTCTGTAGAAAAATTCTTTGCATTTTGAATTACTGCACAGTTAGAGAGCCAGCTGATTGTGTTTGTGCAACAACCACTTGTGGCAGAAGAAAACACTGTTTATTCCGTTGCAACAGATGTAAAAAGAAATACAAACACAACTGTCAAAAAGTGCAAAAGCACGTTGCTTAGAAGTTGTTATTAATACACGGTTATCGTTTTAAAAAGTAATTAAAAGTGGGCAATATTTTCTGACCATGGATTTTCTGTTATCCTATTACCTCTTGTGACTATGTCAGCACACTGCGTAGAAGCTGTTAATATTTAAGTTCCTTAAAAATCAATGTTTAGTTTACGACCCAAGAGTATTCTTATTTATTCAGAAGTAATACATAACCGTGACTCAAAATTGTGGAAGGCAACACGCATACGTTTCCTTAAGGAGCGACCCTACATTGTAGAGACCTGAGCATCGGCCGACGGACGTACACTTTGAGCGACAGCTGGGCGTGTTCTTGTTTTAGAAGACACACTTTTGGGCGGAAACTGAGGGGTGACAAGGACCGGAGATGCATATCTGTGAGTGTATAAGAGAAAAAGGGACAGAAATACGGAAATATGCTCTGCTTTTAGTCGGTTTTCTTACATACAAAAATAGTTATTTAAGGTTTTTAATACAGATATGTATTCACAAAATACACGTCTAGGTTACTATAGAATGTGCATTGTAAATAAAAGGTGCTATATTTCGCTGAAATTACATTTTTTTTTATCTTATTTGTATTCCAATATCAAAACTTCTACTCTAGTTACAAAGACGACATTTGTCTTTGCTTCAAAATAAGTTTTACTGTCGTAAGTATATCATTCTTTGAGAAATTAAACTAAACAAATCATCCTGAAATGGTGATAATTTACTAATTAGGAATGTTCCTTAACAGGTACAACAATACAAAAACTGAAAACAAATATACGAACTTGACACGCACCGTTACCTTCATTAATAAGGCGTAAAACATGTTGAGTCATTACACGCAATCAACCTTACGACTCATTAACCTTCGTATGTGGGTGCGTGAATTGCAGGAAACCGGTTTGTGAAAAAGAGTACTAGACGGGTTCACTGAAGCCATCTGAATGTTTTGTTGTTACAGGCGGTGAGACAAGTTGTGAGCAAGGAAGAATCGTTATTACTGCCCTCGGGTTCCAAGGCCTGTATTACAGTGTTTTTGGGTATAGTATTGTTTAATAAGCCTTAAACGTAAACCGATATTGCATAACCATCACATAGATAACTTGAAAATAAAATTGATTTTAATATGTAGCCTAATTTTTTTTCCCCAGCGTGGTGGAACACCGAGCATAGTGGAACACAAAGCGTGGTGGAGCTTGTGGTAATACACTCGCCTCTCATTCGGGAGTATCTAGGCTCGTTCCCCGGCTCCGACCATCCTGATTTCGGTTTTTCAGGATTTTAAGAAATTACTCGAGGCGAATGATGGGATGGTTTTTTTAACATGCCCTGGTTGACTCCTTACTCATTTTCCTAGTGTGCCTCTACCAATGCCATGTGCTGTTCGATGGCTGTAGTTCATATTCCTGCCGCCCACCTCTGTGCAAAAACGTCACGAAATGAACACCATGGTGCTATTGTGCCCAAGGAAGACTTCCCCTTAAGGCGGTCGCCTACCTCACGCTTCAAAAGTGTTGCAGTGTTCGTAAACAGGTTTTTTCTACAAAAATATTCCACGTGTGCCCATTGTGCCAACGTGCGAAAAGAAAACAAACTTCAGACAAGGTCGGAACCTCATTGTTAAGGCGCCACGCTCATTAAAAACACTGTTTCCAAGTCCTCCAATATGGCGACAAACTGCCTTTTCAGACTTCAGTACTTCAAAATGTACTAACCAGATGTATTTGAAACTCAGATTGCGACCTGCACTGAACTTTCCACCAATAAAATTATATGGCCACCGCTTAAAGTCCCACAGTAAAAACGGTTCAGCGGGAACCTTGCACGCTAGTCCAGCGCTTGGCTTGTTGAGGCGACGCGGCATTTGATGCGCGCTTCAAGGTCGACCTTACTGCTCCGTCGCTTTTGAGCCTCTCACGCGCAGGTAGGCGGCGCTCTTAAGGTTCTTATCTAGGTAGGCTGCGTTGGTGTATGTGAGGCACAAACCCGACGGAGCTTTAAGAGTGACGTCGGTCGGCGTATGTAATGCATTATCGCCTCTACACGCAAACCCAGCAACTGGCACGCAGAGCTTTACTATTATTCATTTTCCTATTGGACTTTCAGCGGTGACTGTATTATTTTATTTACGATACGTACGGTTCAAATTCCGGCGCTTATTTCTATTATTGTGTTTTTCGAATCCGGTTGGAATTTTCCTAGATACAACAGTTTGAAAAAGCTGTTTTGAGCCATTTTGAGAGTCTGGAAAATTGTGTTTCCAATAAGAGATCCTAATTTTTAAACTGATAGAAACGTTGTTTGGAATGTGTTTTCTTTTAATAAACGTACAAACGTAATGCGCGTAGAGACGTTTCTTCCAAACGTGATTACTTGCAACTCGCTGCAATTCGTTTCAAGCGCAGGTAGATAGGAACTTTAAGATGACCACAAACGATAACGGCGTCCCGTGACACGCATCTCGTCTCACCGCAATATATATATATATATATATATATATATATATATATATATATAAATTTACCACTCCGCTTTATAGGAATGTAAAAAAAGTAGGTCAGGTATAATTGTTTCCAATACACGAATGTTAAGAGTTCTTATACATTTTAGGAAACAGTCTCATTAAGGCGCCCGTCTACATGTCTCTCAAACTGCATTGCAGTGTGTTTGAAATACACGTTGTATAAACAAATTGTTCCACGTGTGCTCACGCGGGTTTCGCACGAAAAGAAATAACATTTCAGGCCAGGACGGAATACAACTTTCAACACGTCACGTGTGCTGCAAACTACATTTTTAAGCCCTTCAACACGGCCGAAAACGGCATTTTCAGACTGCCGTGCCTCACAATATTGTGGACGAAAGTCTGCGAAACTAGTATAGAGCCCTGCGTTGGACTTTCCTTAAAACTTTCCACCAATAAAAAGATGGGGTCACCACTGCAAGTGTCAGTCAGGCGAGTGTTCTACGATACCACTGCACGCCGTTTCAATGTCTTGCAGTAGAGGCGATACCGCGCCACAGGAGCTGGTCAACGTCGCCCTTCGTGCCGTGCCTCACTCACACACACGGCCAGTAGGCGGGCGTCTTAATGTACACTTATGTTTCCAGGATAGATTGAACTGTAGCAAAGCTCAAAATTTACACCACTTACAAGCTGAAGTGTCATGTACTGTACATGTGTTAAATATTTCCAGTTGTTGCCTAGAAAGATTTTTTCTCAGTGTAGCAGGGCATCAATCGAGAGAGTACTAAGAACATAGCGGAGCCTAACCAACTGGACTCTTTGAACTGAAGAATAATTCCTATTCTTTTTCATACGGGTAACGCTTAAAGAGAAAGTTATCTCTCCAAACCTCCCCCATCCCCCATGAGTACTTCTACAAACAGCACAATACCTTCTTCTTCCTTGTACACTTATGTCACTAAGAATCGTTGGACCAGGCAGCTTGAAATACTTCTCACCCTAAAAACCGTAAATGTTAAGTTCTTGGGGACTTGCAAATCACTTAGCTATACGATGTTTTTGTCTGATTATTCAGAGGGAAAGCTTTTGTCTGCCGCCTTGCTTTTTATCAGTTGGTTAGTCATTTGTAATTATTTCAGGAGCGGAGAAAGTAAGATCTGTGTTCGCTACACGACAGCTGGGAGCGTTCATGGGAACGCGGATTTACGCTGAAGAAAAACTTGTTAGTATAAAATTAATGGACTTTGAATAATATCGGTAGATCGTCTGTCAGTTGCTTTTTATCTGAGCAGTCGTGTTTTTTTTCCTTCGCCCTCACATTACTAATCTCAAACACAAACACTTTTGTTTTTAATTGTAACTGCCTTTGTCATGTAGAGTGAAAATTCTGTTGTAGGCTGTGGAAAAATACCAAAGGCATAAAAACGGAATAGGAGATTTAAGAGTGGTTATTTCATGACGCCACCAAATTTCTCGTCTGGTCAGTACGATAACGACGCCATGGTTTTTGAATGAACAGACGTCTTTCGCTGAATAAATCAGCCAAGTAATAACAATACATTTTTTTGTATCCTTTCATAAAATGCCCAACGATTTGCTGTCGGAAACGTGGCTTCGACAAATGAAACAGAATGGATTTTCCTTGCGATTATCTCGTGGGTTAAATGTCCTGAACACTTAATTTGATTGACCTTTTAAATATGTTGAGTGAGAGCGTGAGATATTTTGGTCAGCGTTCAACATCGACATCTTCAGCGCTGGTGAGGGGTGACATGAGGTGTGTATGGAGCAGCGCCGGAATGAGAAGGCGAGGGAAATGGGAAATGGTCCGGGACGTTCCCCACATGCAAAAATGTGGGGACCAACCCCGCTGGGAATCGAACCTGGATCGGTGGGAAGCGAATGCTATGACCACTCGGCCACCGCGGATCCTCATAAATATAATGCTTGCATGATACATATATTATGTATTATCATACTTTGAATACAGTACTTGTTAGAAATGCGGGGGCGTACAGTTTTTTTTGTAGGGTAAAAGGAGACTGTTGAATGCCAAGTTGCAAACAATATCAATAATTACCCTTGTTTAGCATTCTTCAATGTTGGTATGACACCAAATGTCATTAGTTTTTGTTATTAATCGGCTTTTCTTTTATTTTATAGGAAATTAAGTGTAAATGTCTGCACCTTTTGGACGTCAGTGTAGACATAATGTATTTTGCTCCGTGAACAATTGTACACATTTCACAGTTCACATGTGTCGTTTCAGAAACAAAATCGTCTAAATTTTATTTGCGTATCCATATGCATAAGCTAAATGCCGTGCGAATGAAGGTAAAATAATGCTGAAAGCCTAGAAAACGCTGGAAACCAACGTTATGCATGACTGTTATTGGAGATATTTTGGTTAGCTATTAAGAGTTAATGGACCCTAGTTATTTTTTGTGTTTGAGACATGGCAACGAGGAAGGCTATAAGTCGAACATAACACGTCCGTCAAACACCTCATCCCTCTAGGCGCGAAGGACTAAACTAGCGTGCAGTTTTTTCGTAGGAAGTGTTTCTCAAAGGGATTTCAAGCGATGACCCGGTTTTTTTATTATTTTGTGGAAAGTTGGTGGTAAATTCGAATGCAGGTTTCTATGATCTTGTTGTCCGACTACGATTCACAACTACAGCGTGAAAAAGTCATTTAGAGTATTTTGAGGAGCTTGGAATTTTTTTTATACCGGACGGCATTTTTAAAATTATAGTGACACCGTTTGAAGTGTGTCTTCTTTTCGTAGATAAACACATTGGAAACATTTTTAATAGTTATACTTGAAACAATACTTTCTATACTACGTTACAGCACGTCTTACGTGCCAAGTCCGCTAACTGTTAAGGCCATGATATTTCATTTATTTCAAACAATTACAAATAACTTGAATATTTTTTAACCAAATGCTTTGAAAAAAAATTGAGACTGTGTACAGTCGTACAATACACAATTTTGCCAGAACGTTTTTTTAAAATACTGCAATGTACCGTTTGCTAGCAAAAAATTATTTTGCTTCATTTTGGCTTATTTTGACAACAAACTATGTGCTATTTCAGGGACAAAAATTTAAAAATTCGTTTTGTGTATTGCAACATAAAAATTTCGATACAAACGACGATATATAAGTGTTAAAACTGCCGGAATCAATTTTTAATACATGTATTAATTTGCGTTTAAAAAAATGCTTTCGAAATCACTGTAAAACTAAAGAGCGAGACCTTAAGAGGAATCTTCGCCGGTGTCGAATTTCCACCTTTGACGCGTGGTAACAGCGTAGGGATAAGAGCCAGTGTCCCACGTTTGACGAGAAGCAAATCGCCTCTATTCGCAGCGCGCCAAACTGGCGTGCAAGGTTTCTGTTGTAGTCTTTTTACTTTGGGACTTTAAGCGGTGGCCCCAATATTTTATTTTTGAATAGTATGAAGTGAAGACCAATGTATGTCTCTCGTTTTGCACTTTACGAATTCAGATAATATTTTCGGAGTTACAACAGTCCAAAAAGCCCAATTTTAGCCATTTTGAGAGGCCCGAATTTCATGTTTCTAACAAGCGTGCTGTATTTTTGAAAAAAAAAAAAAAAAAAAATAGAAGCATGGTTTTAAGTGTGTGTTCTTTTCGTAGGTAAACATAATATGAATAGCTTAAGCAGTTTCGCGTAAAAAAAGAATACGCGTGACATGCTGCAACGCCGTCCATGCGCCAGTCGAGGACTCCTCTTAAGGGCATGGGCCCGAGTTTATTTGCATTTAATGTCAATTATTTTTTAAAACATAAATGGGAGCCGATATCGTAAAATCGCTTCGTAACTTTGTTATGACTTATTTAAATAGCATACTCTAATTTTGTCGAGTCAGAAGACTGCAAAATAGTTGCTAATTAGTTAATTAACGAAATTTCCTTTTAATTGATAAATTAGCTATACTCATCATACAGTTTGTCTTGAAAAATTACATTGCATATTAATACCAATTTGCAAAAAAGTTACGAAGCAATTCTGCGATATTGACTCTCGTATGGATTTTAAATAATAATTCTCTCGAAAGCCGAGAAACTCGGGCCCAAGCCCTTAATAGCCCTATACAGTTGCCGCACGGTGATTGGTGCAGCGTGTTAGGATACATTTTTATAAGAGATACTACTAAACGTGCGTTTGATATATTTATCTACGAACAGAAAACTATGTTTCTCTATTTTTGGTTTTCCCACGAATTAGTTCCTTAATTATTACTGGCTTGCAGCTGTCGTTAAACGACAAAAGTGGCAGTGAAGATTACGACCTTGACCCTTAACATGGCCTAGAATCAGCACGGAAGAAGCGCATGCCTCTAGACATGATTGACAGTCATATGAGTGACGCCTCTGCAAAAAGACACACTGCCAATAACCATGAAGCAAGCCTGCAGATGTACACGTAAGGCGATGAAACAAGTTGGTGTAAAATTATTTTCTCCAAAAAATAGTGGATGTACAGGCTGTTAAAGAAAAATTGTAACTTAAACTGAAATTAACGTATCTACCAATAGTCGATATGTAGAGACAGGAAAAATTTGCGACTTCACTGACCTGTAAGCAGTTTCCAAGATATGTACTCAAGCAAACAATAGCTGCTCATTGGCTGTTCGTTAACACAGTGATATGAGCCTTCATTTGGTTACTTTTTTTTTATTGGCTCAGCGAATTTCGGGAACTGTCATAAGAGTCGAGGGCCAGTTACGACATTGACGCGAACTTATAGTAGTAGGAATTATAGCTTGTTCCTAAAACATAATTTGTTGCAGAGTTACATGAGTGACTTTGGACATACCTCAGTACAACATCCAAGATCGGGGATTGTGTCATATTGTTTATATACTCTGTGATACGTATATTAAATGGACGTGTCAGCAATTCAGTTATCTTTTTTTTTTAAACGTCCTGTAGTTATTGTGACATCATACGTCTGTGATTTGCTAGCAGAAGCTCAAGTCAAGTGATAATTATAACAGCCAATCACCGACCACGAATCAGAATTGCTGATATGTAGAGCCACGAACTTCACGCGGAAGGAATTTTGGCTCACTTTGTATCAGTTGCTTATGTGTACATTTGCAGCTTCTGTCGTGTTGTCGTAGGTCATTTGTTTGTTGTCCACTGTTATTTTGTCTTATTCCATACATTTTTATATTGGGAATCTGGTTTTCTTTTTTGTCTGGATGTTGTCAAAATCTAACTGAATTCTATCAGTAGAATTTTCGCTGTAGAAAATAATCCTGACCGAATTCGTCTGGGATTGTTTTTTTTTTTCTGTCTGGCTAACAAAAACATGAGTAATGGCGTATACCCACAAACTGCCGTTGCAACAAATATTTAAAAACCTGATGGATGTTTAAACTCTCACTTCTCTTAAGGGTTCTACCCGCAAATCACAGACGTGTGGTGTTGAGTGAGTGAGTGAGAGATTTTGGTCAGCGCTTAACATCGAGGTCTTCAGCGCTGCTGAGGGGTGACATGAGTTGGGTATGGAGCAACGCCGGAATGAAAGAGCAGGAGAAACGGGAGATCCTCGAGAAAATCCGCCGACCAACTACATCGTCCGGCACGATTATAGGCGGTTCGGGATAAAGTGAGCACTCAAAAAAGTCCAGCTAAAGTTCTATTTTCAGACAATTCGTATATTTCCGCACGTAACGGCTAACGGCGGGAAATGTCTAACCTCTCTGGACACGTCACTTGAAGTTTGCGCGTGTGATATGAATTGTGTAATCAGTGGCAATCTATGCAATTTGATTAAAAAAATTTATTAATTACATATAATACAATCTGTCGACTTCGACTGATTTTGAGTATTTTTTACAGTATTTAAATCGGAAAATACACGGAACTAGGCTATATTGCGTAGTTTCGCTCCCAACCACACAAGCAGTAAGGGGACTATAGTTCATGCTGATTTATATACAGTAACGACTAGTGATATTTTTCAATGGTTAAATTTTTAGTGCTAATTTTATCCCGAATGACCTATACGTATGATGTTGCAGAAACCTTACTGTGGTTGGCGCATTCAAATTAGAGACTTCACAAAGGCATGCTGCTAATAACCATGAAGCATAGCAAAAATTTGTTTCGTGAAAAGTTTGTGGCCTTTAAGGCTGTGTAGCCAAATAATACAAAAATATTTTCGCTACAAAATCGTCTCTCTCCTCACAGCTATTCATGACGTGCGTGTGCTATACTGTGATACAAATTGCAACGTATCTTGTTTTTGAACTGTAGTTTGTCCTGAAACAACTCCGGGAAATGTTCCAGTCTTTGTGGAGTGCAGTGCAAGTATTTTTTTAATACAACCAGTTGAAATGGCATTCGACACCTGTCTTCACGTTGCTACGGGAGACTGAGGCAGTTGGTCTGCCACAACAACGATTGTCGCATTTTTGCGGCGTCGACGATGTAACGGAACAGGGACAATGCTATCGTCCGTAAACACGACGGCGAAATAGGAAACGTTTTTGGCTCGTGTTTCTATTAGTAATTCTTCTGGAGAAAACAGATGTATGAATTCTAAGGTGTTGTGTGCATCGCGCTGCGAATTGTAGTTAGGGCGAATACTTGGGGAATGGAAAAGCAGTGGACATTAGTTACACCAGTCGCTGTGCGGAATGTCGGTTATATAAGTTTATTTGAAAACTACTCAGCTAGTGTAGGTGCTGCCTGTTTAGGAATAGCATTAAAAAAATATGTGCATGCTTGCACATTTCAAGAGATATGCAAAATTCGCGTTATCATTTGGTAGCAGACTAAACTTCACTTTCCTATACATAACAGAGCATAATCTGCGATTCATTTGGCCATGACGAACTTTTATGTGTTGTCAGTTACGTGTGTTACGTCTTTACAAAGATTGGCCTCTCTACCGTGTAACCATTCTCCGCGGCAGGTCACGGCAATATCGGCCAGCGGGAGACGTCGAACTAGGCTATAGTCACTTGGAGTCTAGTCAGCTGTCAGAAAATAACGCGAATTTTGCATGTCTCTACAAATTAATTTTCTTACACATCGATTAAAGGTATATTTTTCTCGGCTGAAAAGGGTGAAAATAGTTATTTTACAGCCGTTTTTTTGGTGTGGAATTGTTGGTGTGAAATCTTTTATAGTATATTGGGGCACGTACAAAACACATTTATCTTTTATATTACGTCATTAAGAGCGATATACAGCTCGAGCATGAATTACATTGTAGCACAGACTAAATAGTAACTCAGACGTGAAATGACATGGGCGGCTCGTTTGATATAGGCGGACTTGGCCGCTTATTGTATGCCCGAGACTATTGATACCAGCCCCGTGTATGTTTGGCTCCTGCATGTTACGGCAGGTTTCCTATTGGTCTGGCTGCCGGCTAGCAGAGCAGCTGCCTCACGCTTATTGGCTGTAGGTGTTTCCGCCATTTTGCTGGCATGTGTGACTGAGTTCGCCTTCCTGCCGGCTATTTCACTTCTGTATTCCTATATATTCTGTGGTTGTAGCATGTAAGGAGGAATTTTTGTTAAGGATGCAACTAACCGCGCCTTCGATATCTCAACCTACGTAATGAAAACACTTTTAAAACTATGATTTTAAGTGCATCGTGTTTAGAAACATCGTTTCGAGGGGAATTTCAAAATGTCCAAAAACAGATTTTTTAGCCTACTGTCACGTAAGAATACTTGTCGGAATCGTAAAACGAAAATAAGAAAGTGCGCGCTGGACTTAACAACGCACTTAATACCATAAGTAACACAGTAAATAAAATAGTAAGGGTCATCGCTTGAATTCCCATAGGAAAAAACTAACGGGCGAAACATACTGCATGCGCACGAGCCGGTCTAGTTGTTATCGTCTTCTGTGAAGCGCCTGCTCTATAGTGCTCATAAATGAAAGGTTTGACACTGACTGTACATCATCGCCAATTTAAGGGCTTGTTCCCGAGTTTTTTTTTTCAGACTGGTGCCAATAACTCAAATATTTTTTAACCAAAAGTTTTGAAAAAATTTGAGTCAATGTGCAATCACATGATGCACAATACTATTGACGTGTTTTTTTTTTAAATAATGTACCATTCGCCAGCAAAAAAATAATTTCCTTAATTTTTGCTTATTTTCACGACGAAAAACGTGGTACTTTGAGTAATGAAATCTAAAAAAACCGTTCAGTATAATTCTACAAAAAAATTCATCTACAAATTTTAACATATAAGTGTCAAAACTGTGCAGCGAAATTTTGATATGAGTATTAGGTAGCAATAAAAAAATATTTTCGAAATCACTGCAAAACTCCGTAACAAGGCCTTAATGACTGTATAGGTTAGGTTGAGGCACAGACTAAATAGTAATATAGACGTGAAATGACGTGGCGGCTCGTTTGATATAGGCGAACTTGGCCGCTTATTGGCTGCCCGAGGCTGTAGACTCCAGCCCCGTGTCTGTTTGGCTCCTGCATGTTACTACAGGTTTCCTATTGGCCTGGCTGCCGACTAGCAGAGCAGCTGCCTCACGCTGATTGGCAGTAGGTGTTTCCGCCA